>VBRH01001236.1:0-20984 GCA_014578085.1 Cardamine resedifolia | reverse complement strand
AAACCATCACACAAGGTTCCCAAATAAGTCCATATTCATCAATCTAAACATAAAAGCTTCAACTTTAGTAACATTGCAATTACCGAACCAAAACCAACTCCAAAGATCAAATGCTAAACCATCACAAGTTTCTCCAATAAGACAATATATATCAATCTAAACATAAAGGCTCCAACTTTATAGACATTGCAATCCTAAACGATCACAAGTTTCTCCAATAAGACCATATCATCTATCTAAACATAAAAGGCTCCAACTTTATCAACATTGCAGACTCAAGTAACCCTAAACCATCACAAATTTCATAAGACAGACCTGAAAAGCAGAAGCTTCAGTGGTACTTCCCATTCCAAATTCATCCATATTAGTCTTACCAACAACAATCCCACCCAATTCTTTAATCTTCTTAATCGCCGTAGCATCAAACGGAGGACGATAATGCTCTAAGATTCTCGAAGCTGCCGTAGAAGGCATACCTTGAGTACATATATTATCCTTAACGCCGATCAAAACTCCGGCGAGAGGACCTAATTCCTCACCTTTAGCGATTCGTTGGTCAATCTCTTGAGCATCCTTAAGAACATTCTCTGATACGTGAAGGAAGCATTTGAGTTGTGGTTCAGTGAGACGAATACGAGAAAGGTAAGATTTTGCGATTTCTGAAGCTGTGGTTTCGCCGGAGAGGAGAGAACGACGAGTGGTGAGAATCTGAGATTGTGGAGGAGGAGAGACGGAAGTGTCGAAGGTCGTTGAAGCTGCAGATACAATGGTTTTAGAGCTCTGGAATCGGCGGAGAGGGAGGAGTGAAAGAGAACGCGGCGGTTGCAATGTCGATAACATTGCTTCACTTTAATCCAAGTTTTGATTTTGAATCACTGAATCATCAAATTGGTAAGATACTGAGTTTAAATTGAAATTGGGTATCTGCAGTTTTTGTTCGGTTAACTTCGGTAATTCGGGTAATTTTGGTTAAATTGATTAGATCCGGTTTAAACAGCAACAATCATAAATTCGTATTCATGACTCATTCATAAATAGAAGATGATATCATCTTCGAAGACAAAAAATCAAAATGTTAGTAAAATTTTAAAATACTTGGAATATAATTTTATTCTCTAAAGGTAGAGTTATTCATGTTACGCAATAATTTGATTTTTTTTTCTCTAAATCATAAAATTTCTCATAATTAAATAAATGATAAATTTTTAAAAAGTCGTTCCCCTCTTGGGCTTAGGACCTTCCTCCTCAATTAAAGTTTTTCAAAAATTGAGTGAGGCGTAGATTACCAGGAATATCTCTATTTTTCTCTGGATTTCAGAATATTTTCTTGTTCGAACTACCATATCTGGTCTAATCTTTCAAAAATTTCTTGTTTCTACCCTAGGGTTCGTAATTTTGTTTACAGCCGCCAAGGGTTTGTGATAGTTCATAGCAGGTTTTAAACTTTCTCAACCTTGATAAGCTCTGTTTTCTACTCTGTTTCAATTCATAGACTTTGCTCTGGACAAAACCTTGCGTGAGATGTCTATTGAGAAAGAGAAACCAGTGAAACTACGGTCTGTTCCTAAAGTGTGCCCGAGAGAAAGGAATGGATGCAGTCTGATGGGAAGGCTCCTTAATCCAGAAAATCAAAGGATGTCGGGTCTGATACATGATATGCCTCGCCTGTGGCGTACGTATAATCGTTCTCGTGGGATAGCTTTATCAAACGAGAGTTTCCAATTCATTTTTGAATCAGAGACTGAGCTTCAGACGGTGTTGGAAGCTGGAGCTTGGACATATGATGATTGGAGCATAGTTTTAGAAAGGTGGGTGGAGAAACCGCCTGAGGATTATCTACAATTGTTACCGGTTTGGGTCCGGTTGCGTAACATTCCGGTGGTGTGTTATGACGCTGAACAAATAGCTGAAATAGCGGAGTATTTGGGGCAAGTTCTAGAGGTGGCACTCGATCTGACAAAACCGCAGAGCAAAGGTTTCGTTAGAGTTCGAGTTTTGTTTGATGTGTCAAAACCTCTAAGGAATTCGAGAGAGTTTGAGTTACATTCTGGAGAAGTGGTGACGATTAGTTTTGAGTATGAGAGAATCCGTAAGCGTTGCTTCCAATGCCAAAGACTTACTCATGATAAGCCACGATGCCCTTTTAATCCTATCAACCGGCAACTTATTGCTACGGGAGGTTTAAAGAGTGGTTTGAGTTTAAAGGTGCCTAAAATAAGTGTCGATGATCCATTGTATGGTGTGTTGACCAATGATGATATGGGTATTGATCTTAAGACAGGGAAGCCAAAGATTGCTAAGGAGGTTCTGGATGTTATGCGAGCCTATCTGTTAGTTGAAGATCCAACGGAGAAGAGAGCTAGGGTAGAGCGTGTTAGGAAATCCGTTTGGGAGCTGGAGGATGATCCGGAAGGGCATAAAATTTTGTTGCGTTTGGAGGCTCCAACAAAAGTGACAACAGATGTAAACAAAGGGAAAGGAATTGTTTACGACTTTGAAGTACGAGAAAAACTGGGTCAGAGTGGTGAAAAACTAATGGCTTCGGCCATAAGAGTTGGGTCCGGTGGGTCATCATTTGTTTCAGCTTTGCCTATTTTTGGTGCTGAAAAAACATCACAGTCATCTAGTTGTAGTCCTACGGTTTTTAGAGCTGGCTTTTCAAAAGGCAGTTCGTCCGGGACAAACAACATGATTAAAAACTCACGTAGAAGACCGAGTAAGTGGACTAGAAAAGCTTAGCAAAAGAAGACTATGGTGGTATATAAGGAAAAAAGAAAAGATGAGAATGAAGTTTTGAGCCCAAAGAGAAAAGCTGAAGACGAGGTTCCAAGTTCATCTAAATTCGCTAAGAGAAGCGATAAGGAGGTGGTTCTGAATGAGGAACCGCCGACACAATCATGAGTGTTTTAAGCTGGAATTGTCAGGGATTGGATAGCGACCTGACAATTCAAATCCTGAAGGAAATGCGTCGTGAACATTTCCCGGACTTCATGTTCCTCATGGAGACTAAAAACTCCAGTAATCACGTTTTAGGTTTGCAAAGATGGTTGGGTTATGATAAATATCATTTAGTGGATCCAGAAGGTTTGAGTGAAGGCTTGGCTTTATTCTGGAAAGCGTCATTTGTGGTGGAAGTTCTTCACTCGGATAAGAGAATAATTGATGTAAAAGTTAGCTTGGGATCATTGGTGTTTTTCATATCTTTCGTATATGGGGATCCCGTAAGGCATTTAAGACAAGAAGTTTGGGATACTCTGACCAACATTGGAAGTAATAGAGTAGAGGCTTGGCTTGTTATTGGCGATTTTAATGAATTAGTTGATAATTCAGAAAAGATTGGAGGTCCTCTAAGGGAAGAAGCTTCTTTTTACCCGTTTCGCAACATGATTAATGATTGTGGACTGAGAGAAATTCCGAGCTCTGGAAATCGTTTTTCATGGGGAGGCGAAAGGAATAATGAATGGGTTTAATGCCGCTTAGATAGAGCTTTGGGCAATACAGAGTGGTTTCAAATGTTACCTAGAGTGCACGGAGAGTACCTTGATAGAATAGGGTCTGATCATAGGCCTATTTTACTCCGGTTTGCCAATGAAAACATGTCAAGATCATGGAGGTTTATGTTTGATAAAAGATGGGTCTCGAAACCGGAAGTCAAGGAGGTAATTCGCAACAGCTGGTGGGTTAGTAACAATGATGATTCAGGGTTACTATTGGATAAAATTGCAGATTACCGCAGAGCGTTATCTAGATGGAAACGTGGAGCTGATTGTAACTCTCAGAATCGTATTAAACGATTAAAAGAACATATCGATATGGAAGTAAGTAAGAGAAATCCGAATAAGGTGCTGCTTAAAGAGATTAAATGGGATTTAGCGCAGGCTTATCGGGATGAAGAAATTTATTGGAAGCAGAAGAGTAAAGAACTTTAGTTACAACATGGAGATCGCAACACTAAATTTTTCCATGGAAGTGTTCAAAAAAGAAGAGCTAGGAATACCATACCGGTTCTAATTAATTCCAATGGAATAGAGCAAGTTTCAGAAGGGTCAAAGGGAGAGGTAGCGGTGGATTATTTTAGAGAGTTATTCACATCTATCAGACCGGCTCATGCGACGGGTCTTCTTTCCGGCATGTTGCCACGGGTAACAAATGATATGAACAGAGGGCTTATACGACCAATTTCTAGCGAAGAAATTCGAGCTGCAGCTTTTGGGATCAAGAGTAACAAAACTCCTGGAGCAGATGGGATGACAGGACAATTTTTCAATCATATTGGGATATTGTTGGTGAGCAAGTAATTAAAGAGGTCAAAGGTTTCTTTGAATCAGGGGTGTTACCGAATGAGTGGAATTTTACTCAAATCTGTCTTCTCCCAAAAAAGATTAATCCAACGAAAATGTTTGACTTAAGGCCAATAAGTTTATGCTCTGTGGCATATAAAATTATATCCCGTGTGTTGTGCAAACGGCTGAAGATTTTTTTACCAGAAATTGTTTCCGAAACACAGGGAGCTTTCATTTCAGGTAGACTCATCTCCGATAATATTTTGATTGCCCATGAAATGGTACATGCTTTGAGGACGAACACACGATGTAATGATGATTTTATGGCTATAAAAACTGACATGTCTAAAGCCTATGATCGTGTTGAGTGGGATTTTTTGGAAGAATTATTCATGCGTCTTGGCTTCGATAGAATCTGGATTTCATGGGTTATGGCCTGCATAAGATCTGTGACATACTCAGTTTTGTTGAATGGAAAATCTTATGGTTTTATCAAGCAGGAAAGAGGTCTTAGACAAGGAGATCTGTTGTCTCCTTTCATCTTTATATTGTGCGCCGAAGCTTTAGTGCATATAATGAAGAAGGCAGAAGATCAAGGGAGGATATCATGTCTGAAACTAACACGTAAGAGTCCTTCCATTCAACAACTATTCTTTGCGGATGATAGTTTATTTGTATGTCGAGCGACTTTTAAAGAAGGTACGGAGATCTTACGGTGTTTGCGGCTATATGGGGAGGTTTCCGGACAAGAGATAAATTATCAGAAATCGTCAATTACTTTTGGCGCGAAGATCGTCCCTATTATGAGACATACTTTAGGTCTATATATGGGTATCTCACAGGAAGGTGGCGCAGGTAAATATTTAGGTTTGCCTGAGTGTTTTAGTGGGTCGAAAAAGGAATTATTAACCTTTATAACCGATAGGCTCAAAGCTCGTTTGTCTGGATGGTATGCTAATAATTTATCTTTGGGTGGAAAAGAGATTCTTTTAAAATCAGTAGCTATGACATTGCCCGTTTATGCTATGTCGTGTTTCCGATTGACGAAGTTTCAATGCCAAAAAATCACTAGCGCAATGACAAGTTTTTGGTGGAACAATAGTGAAATTAAAAAAAAAGATTCACTGGGTTTCGTGGGAGAAGATGTGCAAATCGAAGGTTGATGGTGGTTTGGGGTTTCGGGAGGTTGGAGATTTTAACCAAGCTCTTTTGGCGAAACAAGCTTGGCGTTTGTTGTCGGAACCTCAATCATTATTAAGCAGAATGTATAAGTCTATGTACTATGCTCGGAATGAATTTTTTGGTGCTACTCAAGGAAATAGACCATCGTATGCGTGACGTAGTATTCTGTTTGGTCGAGAACTGTTATCAAGAGGCGTGATGAAATCGATTGGAGACGGCAGGAGTACCCATGTGTGGCTAGATAAATGGGTTTCTAAAGGAGGTCCTCGTAGACCAATGAATAGAGAACCTCAAATGAATTTAGAGTTGAGGGTATCGGATTTAATTATAGAACAGGGAGGTTGGGATCTGTTGCGGTTACAGAATTTGTTTCCACCGGTAGATGTTACCAATATCATGTCTTATCCGCCAAATATGAGTTTAAGAGATGAGTGGATATGGGCTTACTCCAAGGATGGTAGATACTCTGTTAAAAGTGGATGTTGGCTAGTTTCTCAACCTGTGGGTTTTGTTGAACCATTATCACTTGAGAATCAAACCTTAAACGGGCTAAAAGCTCGGATTTGGAAGGTCGAAACAACGCCGAAAATAAAGATGTTTATGTGGAGAGTGTTATCTGGTGCGTTGGCTGTTGCGGAGTGTCTTTGTTCTCATGGGATGCAAGCTGATCTCTTATGTCAAATCTGCAAAGCTGGAACGGAAACTGTAATTCATGTTTTGTTTGAATGTTTTATCGCAAAGTAGGTGTGGGTCAAGGCTAATATATGTATACCTCGTCAAGGATCGACAATGACAATAGCTGGTTACATGGAACATCTTCTACGCTTACTGGAAGATGGGACAATACAGGCTAATTATAGGCAAGCTATTCCCTGGTTGCTTTGGGGTATTTGGAAGCAAAGGAATTCAAGATTATATGCTGGTATCCCAAATGAGGCAGATATTTTAATTGTTCATGCTTTGGAAGATGTTGAGGAATGTAAACGTCTAACGGAAGAAGACAAGGTTGTTACTCAAGGACAATTTTTAAAACCTGATGGAGTTGGTCGTAGTAAAAATTGGAGTAAACCGAGAATGGGGGTACTGAAATGTAATGTAAATTCGTCATGGGTCAATGCTTATGCGATGTGTGGTGTTTCTTGGCTTGTTAGAGATCATGTGGGGGATGTACGTTATCACGCTAGGGAGATGTTCTTACCGGCTCAAGATAGAGTGACGGCTGAGCTCCGGTGTATACTTTGGGCTACACAGAGTTTGTGTGACCTCCGTATGGGTAATATTGAGCTATGGTCTGAATGTGGTGCAGCGGTGGAGGCTCTAAATAATCTGCGGGATTGGCCAAGGTTCAGATCTCTTCTAGATCAGTTTCAAAAGGCAAGTCATAGGTTTGATCATATAAGTGTAAACCTTAGTTCGCCTCAAGCTAATCAAGCGGCTCGGAAAATTGCTAGAAGTGTGACACAAGAAGGAAGAATTCATTCGTACCTAGCTGCCGGTGGTCCATTGGTTAAACTCTGTTTTAAAATGATCATCGGGAGTAAGGGCTCTCTCTTCTCTGTTTCTCTTGCTTTTATGTGATTTCATATCTTATGCTCTGTTTTGTTTAATGGGCATTTTTGGGCGGTTTTGTTTGAGCC
Source organism: Cardamine resedifolia (assembly GCA_014578085.1). Taxonomy (NCBI): domain Eukaryota; kingdom Viridiplantae; phylum Streptophyta; class Magnoliopsida; order Brassicales; family Brassicaceae; genus Cardamine; species Cardamine resedifolia. The sequence goes on along the minus strand of VBRH01001236.1, from coordinate 13,882 downwards.
GTGGGGTATGTGTTGCCTCTTTGCTCTGTGTCTAAACTCTTGTTTTCACCATTAATGGTGTAATTTCTATTTAGACGGAAACAAAATGAGAAATTTCTCAAAATATCTCATTTTCAAGTTTTATTGCAAAAATACCACCATTAATTTAATGTTTCAAAAATAGCACCAAAAATTTTCGTTTCCAAAAATACCACAAACAAAAAAATTGATTTTATAAATTTTATAAATTATAATTTGAGTTTGCATTAACTATTTTAGATTAAAGATATAAATTTTAGAGGTAGGATTTAGGGTTAATTTGTAATTAGGGAATTTCTGATAATTTTGTGGTAAAGATGGAAGTTTTTAAACTTTGTGGTTTTTATAAAAATAAAAGATAGTTTAGTGGTATTATTAAATCTTATTTCATTATACAGTTTAGTTGGACGAACACCGACTTACCCTGGAGTGTGTGCATGTAACAAAGGAAACTAAGTTGAGAATTTCATACGAACCAAAATCATGGTTTCTATATAATTATGAAGAAAACTAAAAATAAAGACATATCAACTTAACCTTGGAGATCCTCTTGCTTACACTCCCATGCATATCTAAAGAATTTTTTTTTTATATAACCTCGAAGTTCGGACGGAAACCCTAATCTTTGTGGGTCCGGAGTCAGTATTTAGTTCATTTTCTTTGGAAATGCCCCTCCTCCCAAGGGGATTGAACTAGGAGCACAATGAATCCAACTCCAAGTGCTGAACCACTAGACTACCACACCCTGTATTTATGATCAACTATAACACAAACAAGACTTCTCATGCGCATGCGCTTCTTGATGCCACTAGTTTTTCTAAGTTCTTTCTTTAGAAATAAAGGTTTCATGCACATCAAAAACTATTTCACACAGTCTGTCACCATCTCGTTTGTATGTTTCTTGGCATCTGCATCATGCAGTCTTTATTGTACACCCGCCATTAAGAGTCTTGAGTCTTGTCATTTGATTAAGATCTCTCACAATGCAATGCTTTGTTGAGAAATTCTCCAATGTCTCCTGGAGAGGGTGACTTCCCTCCTTTAAACTTCGTAAAAGAGATATCTAACGCCCTCACCAACCATAACCTCGTAAACATTCGGGGAGCTATATATAGTAAGATTTTCCAAGTGCCTCAATTCACTTAGAGATGAAGATAGAGTTATAGTACACCCGCCATAGGATAAGATTGAGAGCGTTTCGAGCCTTGTCATTCGGTGAAGATCCCTCACACTGCTATGCTTTGTTGAGAATCTGTACAAAGTCTTCAGGTTGACTAGATTACCCAATTTCATCTTTACTTTATCATGTATACTCAACGGAAGATAGAGGTATGTCAATTCAAGACATTATTAGGGATGTAGAGTGGAGAACTCGGAGATACAAATATGTTTAAATAGAGCAGTTGCTTCAGATTCCGCATAGAAGAAGGTAGATGATGAGTTACATTTGCCTTTAATAAACTCAAATATCTCAAGTGGAAGAGCTTCCCGATGCTAGATGGTAACTTCCCTCCTTTAAACTTGGCATAAGAGAGATCTAAAGCCCTCAACAACTCTAACCTCGTAAACAATAAATCTGATGGCATCCACGCTACTGTTTTATCCTTGATAAACAAGAGAGATCTAAGTTTTGGATTCTTCATCATCCTCTTCGGGTGATATCGTTATTGTTAGTGTCATTGTTGTATTCGATGTTACCTATATTTAAAATATAAATTAGTTGAAAAATCCTTTAGTTATATAATAGTTTATGTAAATTTTAGAGTTTTTAGTTTTATCCATATATTCTACAAAATTATATTAGATAACTATTGTGAATGCAGACTAAAGTTTGAACTTTGAACGTTTTTGAAAAAAACAATGTGTATGAAATCAATATCCAAGCTTCAATGGTGAAAGCTGATTTTGATACGTATTGGGATGCCATAGAATAAAGCACCAAATTGATGTTGGTTTCCCTTTCAATAGCTTAAAACATCTGAATCTAATATGAATAGATAAAAAAAAAAGTAATGATTTATGTCCATAGTATTTTACATTTAATTTCAATTTATCAAACGCATAACCTTTGAAGTAAAATCGAGGAAATTAATCAGACATCCCACCATCCACCACCATGGTGAACAAACCGGCCAACACTCATTATCTAAGGTATAGTGATTTTTTTTTTTGCCTTTGCTAGATAAAATTTTTGAAACTAATCACAAGTTGGAATCAAAAAGCAATCCAAAAACAAGTATTGTAAATCATGTTCTATTGGATCTACCGAAACAGCTTTTTCAAGCACTTCTTAAACCCATTTCAACTTGTGCATGTTTGTCAGAAGACATCAGCAGACATGCAACTTCTTGCAGCGTAAATAATACAATTTATAAAACATGCATCTTTTCAGTGCATTGTATTTTTAGAACTTCTTATAATAGATCCGCCACTTTTTATATAGGAATATAGGTGTCGTAGTAGATGATCTAAATAACCTTCCTCGCAGCTCATGACATTTTAATATTCAATATAATTTTCGTTAGATTTTAGAAGGTTATGAGTTAGAAAAATTTGATCCAAGTATACTCAATGTCTTATCATGTTAACAATTTTTGCAGTTTTGAATTGGATAGTGAATTTTCTGCAAGATTCAATAGCAAAATTGTTTTCTTCAATTAAAACATTCGTTAAAGCGATATCATATCAAAGAAATGAGATGAACCTACTCATAAAAATGGTATTCCTGAACTTTAAATTATGATTTTCTTTCTCTCGTTAGTCACTCACTAATTAAAATAAAACAAAGGCAGTGAGGTTTTCATTCTATCTGCTTTAAAACAAACCATTGTCAAATCTCTCTTTCTCGGTTTTGTTGGAATATTTCCTTTTCATTTTGGCTGGTTCATATTTTATTATTTTCGTTTATTTCTTTATTTTGTTTATCTTATTTTCTGGCGAAAGGAGGAGTTGCGGTCGTCAAAAACTTCACGCCCTTTTGAAGTATCTTCACCTATTGATAATGAGCCTTCTAAATCAATTCAATGTCTATTTCGATATCTTTGGTATATGTTAATTTGTATTATGTATGTTTCCAAAACTGTATTTAGGATTTTTTTTGTTCTCATTATGTCAATTGTTTAGAGATTCGGTCACTAAATACTCTTGAAGTCTTGATTGGTCTCAGTTGACGTAAAATAATCTTTAAATCTGAACTTATATAAAAATTGTCATCATTGGTTTATTGTCCTTTCCTTTCCTTTGTACACATGTTTTCGACATGTATTAGTCATTAAGATGTTTTAACGGATATGACACTAAACAAAAGAGCTGGTGTGCATATTTTTTATTTGCAAATAAATGATTACTGCACGGAATCAATCAAATCAGGATGATATAAGTGTACACACAGAATTTTTTTATTTTTTATTTTAAACCCAGAAAATAAGGACAAGAACATTCAACTCGGGTGTGGCCAGAGAGCCTAGAGGAGAGTTTAAAAATGTTCAAAAAACCAAATTCATTAGAGCATAATTAGTTAATGGTGGTCTCTTAGAGAGTCTATCAAATAATGTAAGAAAAAAGAGAAATATGAATAAAATAATGAGAATCTCTCAAAAAATATGAAAACACTATAGATGATGAGTATCTTATATTTGATAGACTATTACAGATTCTCCCACTTTTTAAGAGATTCACATTATTTATATTTCATAGTATAATTAGGTTTATACTATTGATTCATAAATTTGTATGATAGCAAAATCGTAAAAGAAATTTATAAATGACAAAAGTATCAAGCAATTTTTTTCTTTTAAAACTATGAAATAAAAATTTATTTTACCGTTTCACTAAATTTTTAAAATGATGGAATCATTAGACCTAAATAAAAATATTTCACGATTATATAGTTATAATTTTGAAAATTTCTTATTGTTATTCTGTTGTTTAATAGAAACATAGATGAAAATAGTATTTAAAGTAATAACTCTGACACGAATTCGACATCTTTTTGTCACAAAAGAATTCGATGTAAAATCTCGGTAGAAGCTTGTTGACAAATCAAAACTAGTTGCAATACAGTGTGAAAAAAAAAAAAAAATTATCTTTCTTTCGGTTTAGTAGTAAATACTGATAAAAGTACGTAAGCCGCCACCTATGAACAACTAATAGTGACTTATGGAGCTATGAGACAGTCTATAAAAGCAACAAAAGCAAAAAACAGAGAGAGCTATAAATGATGGGAAAAAGCTTACTGCAAACTACAAAAAAGTAAAAAGTAAAAGAAGATTTTCAGTCTATAGTATACTAAAAACCCCTAACTGTCTCACCTTTAATTGATTATCAGTATCACGTTTTGAATTCATTAAAAACATATATTTTAAAGAAAAAAAGTCATTAAATCCTCTCTACAGAAGTTAGACAATTTTAAGTATTACTACTACAAAGCTTTGTTTAGTTTAGTATTGTATTAGAAACCAACGATAGAGTCTTGAAACACTGAAGTTAGCTATTTTTGGATATATGCTTTAATGCTCTGCATGCTTATTTAAAGCATTTAACATTTATGGTCACAACCAAATACAGTAGTTTAGTTTATATGATTAATTCGTATTCTTTATATAGTTTATCATGATGATAAGTATGTATAGTTCTGAATTTTCTTATAGTTGAATTGCTCTGTTTGGACGTAACCGTTATCCAAGACACGTCGTGATAGTGTTCTACTAAAAACTAATGATATTTTTTAGTAAATGAAAAATATACCCAAAAAAAAAAAAAGATAGATCATTGGAGTTCCCCATTTGATACGGTGGAGATGATGATTTTTTGATATTAAAGTGATTCATGATTGGAGTTTGTGACTTGTCAACATAATTATTACATCATCCATAATTAATACTCTCTATACGAAATTTGTTCTTAATAAAAGGGAAAACATTACAAACATAAACAAATTTTAGATTAAGACATATCTGGAGAGAAGAAATCAGACTTGTTTACATCCAAAAAGATTTGATTTTCTTCTCTTAAGCAACATCGACATCAAAATCTATCAAACCAACACATCGATACTATTAACCATCAAACAAACTAACAAAAAAAACTATGTCAATAATAATAATATAATACAACAATAAGACAAAGCTCCAAAAGCAAATCCCACATAAACCCTTTTGACAACACATGTCTTGTGGCCATCACACCTATCGATGAACTTGACTCCTCCTCCGTCTTCTTAAGTTTGCTCCACGTTTGTTGAATTACCAAACGACCCTTTCCCTTATCCACCATGCAAGGCTTCAATCCAACATATCTCTGAGACTCTGACACAATATACTGACAAAGATATGGATTCTTGGAAGCCTTAAATCTTGTTCCCATCTTCTTATAGAATTTTCTTGAGAATCTAAGCTCTCCCGATAGATTGTTTCCATGAATGTACAAAGCACCAAGACATGGCAAAGTCTCGAGCTTCTTAGATGGGACTGCACCGGTTAAATTGTTGTCGTTCAGACCAAGAAACCTCAATCTTTTCAAAGTGGTTAAACCAGAGGGAATCTCACCTCTTAAACCCATCTTTGATAGGTCCAAAATTACCAAATTATCCATCTTCTCCCACTTTATCTCCATCATGTCATTACCACTACTACCCATTGCGTTCCCTGATAAAATCAGATCCGTTAAAGATCGAATCTTTTCGACGTTTTCGAACAATCCACCAGAGATTTTATTGTTCCTCAAATCCAAAAGTGTAAGATTCTTTAAAAGCCCGATTTCTTGTGGTAACTTCCCTTCAAATATGTTATTGCTTACGTCAAGCTTAAGCAATGAAACCAACTCTCCGATAGACAAAGGCAATGTCCCTGAGAATGAGTTACGACTCAAATCCAATATCAATAGATCCTTAAACCCATTGAAACAATCCGGTACCGTTCCGGTGAAGAAGTTTCCCGCCAGAACCAACCGTTTTAAGCTCGATAAATTGCAGAGACTCGTCGGTAGTTTCCCAGTAAACCCATTTTCAAGAACCACCAAAGATTTGAGCTTTGTGAGACTTCCAATTGTTTCAGGTAGCTCTCCAATCAAACCAGGATTGGATCTAAACTCGAGAGCTTCTAAGTTACTTCCTAAGTGTATCCAATCTTCTTTAGATATTGCAATCGGTGATGTGAAGCAGCTGAAGAACGTGAGAGATTTCAAGTGTTTGAGCTTGAATAATTGCGGCTTTATCTTCAAACTTGATGTGCAAGAAAGCGAGTTTTCATGAATAAGACCTAGGGTTAGCTCCGTGACATACCACAAGTCATCATAGAGATCACAAGAAACACCCTGAAAATCCAAAAAAAAGTTTCAAATAATTGAAAGAGTTCAAAAAAAAGGAATTTGTTGGTTTGTGGGCCAATATTATAAATATATAATTTAAAGAAACAAAAATTAGATTTTTTTTTTTTGTGACAAAAATTAGATCTTAAATAAGTATACACTTTGATGCGTTGAAGCTTTAAAGGTTTACTTACTGGTTATGGAAGTTTCAAATATGAAATAATTATTCAAACAACTACAGAACAAACTCTTTCCAAAAATCTTTAACAGAAACTACAAATTCAAGAAATCTCCACACACAAAAAAAAAGAAAAAGAAAAAAAAGAGCTTGATGGGTTGAAGCAAAACCTGAATAGGAGTCCAACCACAAGGGTCAGAATAAAGATCAGAGCCATTCCAAGAATCACCAACAAATCCTTGAATTGCTGAGTAAAGAGCTTCTTGTTCTGTTTTCTCCATCGGAGCTCCATCATTAGTGATCTCCGACGATGATTCGCCGGCGATGCACCACCGGAAAGTTAGAAAAAGGAAAAAAACAGAGTGGATCCACGACATTTTTGGAAATAAGATGAGACAAAGAGTTTTTAATTTGCTCAGTAATGATTTGGGGTTATCTCTGGGGCTTTCTTTATCTTTAAGGGATTATTATTTATTGGAGAGAGCGAGAGGTCGTTGGGAGTCAAATTAGTTTTCACTTTTCTCATTATAGTTGAAACGTTACAAGAAGGAAAATTCAATTAAAAGATAAAATAAAAATGAAATCGAGGGACTGTAACGAGAAAGACATTTGGTTATATGTTGTTGTCTCTGTCACATAAAAGTAAATGTGGCATTTGTTCCCATAACCCATACATGTAAATATATTATACACGTATTTATTTCTTCTTCTTTTTTGAAGAATATAGGAAAAAAGAAGAAGGTTAATGTGGAAAATAGGATGCAGTCTGTTGCAGACGCACAAGGATCAAGGCAACTATTGAATTTAATTTTTATTTATAGTAGTAAACAAAGATTTTGTTTATTTTTCTTATATCTCCGCCTTTGACATTTATTTGTAGTTAATTTTTGGAATCGCTTTAAAAAAATGTTGCTTTTATTCTTTGTAGCAATTTTACAAAAAAGAAGTAATTGCAGTTAACAAATTAACGGCACATATAATAAAGTACACAGCAAAATTTTATTTATAAACAATCATACTTAAAAAATAATAAATTCACAGTTGACAAAGTAAAAAAGTAAAATAAAAATTCGCAATCTTCAATTTTATTTATGAGATAACATGAGACAACCAGAGATTATATCAATCTCTTCATTACGTATTACACAAGTGATACGAACAAACACTTTTTTTTCTTTTTGGACATACATACACTTTATTTATCTATATTATTTAGAGTACATAACATATTTTCATAGTGATTATAATAATTAACCATTGACAGGAATATGAACAACAATTCCGCAATCGTTGACCCAAACTAAGATGCGAGCGCAAATAAAAATCTCATGACCAATAGGAGTTCCTTGCAAGATTATAACTGGTTTCATTTTGGGATTCTCTCTTTCGATAACTTCTTTTGCATATTTCTCCTTTTGTCCCCATAAGCTCTGGCCACGAATTTTTACCTGGATCTGTTTATTCATTGATTAGCATATCATTATTGGCCATTGAAATTATGAAACAATATATTATACGTACCTTCGCATATGCTTGCCATCTTTTCTCGAGTAAATGTAGTAATTTGTAGGTTTATGTGATTTTAGTTTGGGACTCTTCTCATCCTGATAATCAACATGGTATTTATAGAGTTTGTAGATTTTGTAGATTTTGAGAATTACTGTAACACCCCCATTTCTTTTATTGGGTTAATTGGAGAATTGTTTTTTAAAAAAGGCCGTTTTGATTAAATCAGCTTTTTCTGTAGGGTTTAATTGATCAAAGGAGAACTTGTGGGGCCAAATTTTAAGCTGGTGAAGTGGAGGGACTTTGTTGCAAATCCGGAGTCATATTTAAAAGAATTTTAGGCTTTTTGGCTATGTTTTTCGTGGTCACCTGATAAAAAAAAGAGAGATCATGAGAAGAGAAAGGAGAGAAAGAGAGAAATAAGAAAAAGATAGACCTTACCATTTCTGGGGGCAAGGAGAAACGGAGGGGAAACCAGAGTTCTTTTCATCTGAAATTTCATGGAGAGATACACGACATCAATAGCTAGTCATAGCCGCAAGCGGATCTCAATTCGAGGCTGTGGTCAGAAAGTTATGACCATTTTACTGAGGTGGATCTTTGCAGATCGGATTCTGCCCCGCCCAACTTCAAGAACAGTTTTTCGATGAGCCGTAAAGAGTTAGAAGAGGATCTACATATCACTGAAAAGCCCCGGATGTTAGCTTTCCATATCCATTGGTCGATTTGGATTCTGATGTATAATACGGCCGGAATCGGAGTTTTAATGAGAGGGGGCAGAGACCTAATTCCAGGAACCTTAGTTTCTTTACTTAACTCTAATTTCTAAAGTTTCTAATAGAGAAAAGTTTATATTTTAGGAAATTTTTTAAAAAGAAAGCGCAGAAAAGGGAGGAGCCAAAAAAGAAAGTTTCCCGAAAAAAAAAGTTTCCTAGAAAGGAAAGTTTTCCCGAAATGAAAGTTCTTGGAAAGGAAAAGTTCCTAAAGTTTTTGGTTAAGGTGAGTGCAGTACCGTGGTCGGATATTTTTACGAAAATTTTTCCGGGGTAATTACGTGTTAGGATTTATTTCGGTGTTTTCTGCGATTATCGCCGTTTATTTATTGCTGAAATAAATTCCAAAAAAATTATTGTTAATTGCTGTTAATTGTGAGATTATTTTCTGTAATTTTTCCATGATTTACCGTTGAATTAATTGATGAAAATTAATTATTTTAAGGGCAATTCTCTTAAATAGCATAAAATAAAATTTTCGTTTCGAAAATAGCACTAATTTTTATTTAGGACAAAAATAGCATTTATATTAAAGGGTAATTCTCTTATATAAGTACAAATCCCCTAAACCCTAAACCCTAAAATCTAAGCCCTAAACTCTAAACCATAAACCCTAAACCCTAAGCCATAAACCCTAAATCCTAAATCCTAAAGCCTAAACCCTAAACCCTAAGCCCTAAACCCTAAACCCTAAACCGTAAGCCCTAAACCCTAAACCCTAAACCCTAAGCCCTAAACCCTAAACCCTAAATCCTAAGCCCTAAACTCTAAATCTTACTTCCTACCCCTAAAAACTATATCCTAAATCCTAAAATACTTAACCCAAACCAACAAATTAAATTATTGCTCTTTATAAAAATGCTATTTTTGTCCAAAATAAAAAAGTGTGTTATTTATGACCAAAAAACTTAATGTGATGCTATTCTATGGAATTTCTCTTGTTTTAATCACGTTTTGGTTGTTTAAAATGTCGTTGATTGATTTTAATTCATTATTTTGCGGTGAATTAATTGTTATCAAGTTGTTGTTTTGCTGATTGTCGAGTCTGGACATTTAATTATGTCGCAGGTATTTTCGTAATTTTATCCTAATTGACCTAGTAGACAGGTTGATCGCCTCCTCAGTATTTATTAAATACTGACTGCGTCTATTCGTAATGGTGCATGTGAGTAGCTAGCTGAAGCTCGTAGACCTGTTCGAGATGACATACCGGAAATGTGTTTTATTTATTTATTTATTGCTGTTGTTGTTTAGTTGATTCCGTAAACCGTTAGGTTGTTAGTAGATTGATTCGAATTTATTGGTTATAATAAATTGTTATTGCTAAGTTGTTTATTTGTTTCGTCTCCTAGGAGTTATTAGTATTTATGAAAATATTATTATTATTATTATTATTAAAAAAATGGATCGAGGCAGTTTCAATTACTTACATCTTTTTGTTCATTATTTACTTTGCAAGTTATTTTAATAATAATATAGTCTTCAAAGCCACCAATATATAATATGAACGTTAGGATCTAATAGAATTATGGTATCGTATTCAAGCCACCAACTGTATATAAATATAACGAATTTCAATTGATAAAGCAACCTCTTATTTAAAAAATTAAAAAAATTATAAAGCAACCATATTATAGTCAAAAAACATCATATATATATATATATATATATTGGGAATTCGGGATGATGCTAATCTATATGATGTGGCAAATAGAATCTAATAGATATGAAAGTCCTACCATGCATATGTTTATATTTTTTCTAGTACGAAGTGGTCCATTTTTTTTATTTCTTTTCTCCATGTGTTTAAGTTAATTAGATCTACTCATGTACAATGGATAAACTCGATATTTTCTTGTTGTCTCATATATTTGTTAATTAAACTCTATGCCCATATCTTCTATGTGCATGGAACATTTTTAAATTTTAATAAGAAAATGTTCATTATCATATATAGATAGATGTGACCAAGTCTAAACTTTAGTATACGATCTATGAAGTATAGAGGGAAAAAAACGAAAGGCTTCACTAGAATTCACATCAAAATCCAGAAGCCTTTATCATCCACATCATATTTGACATTCAAGAATGGTGCATGTTTTCTAAAACAATATCCTTCATATTGAGATAATACAAGAACTTCTTATATATATATATATAGTTAGCATATTCTTATGTGATATGCTATAGATATTTTCTTCTAGATTCTGTATAGATCTTGTATAATAACTATATATATGTATCAGTTTATTATCAATCATAATATATTCATCTATATGGTATCAAAGCATCCTTTCTAAAGGATTTGTTCTTCTTGGCCAAATTTTTTTTCTCTCACCATGTCAACTCAACATCGCTTGTCTCTGTTAACATGATTAATGTCACAAAGCTATCTTCCACCAATTACATCACCTGGAACACCCAAATTCGCTCTCTGCTTCAAGGCTATGATCTACTCAAGTTCATAGAAACCACCACTGAAATTCTGACCGAAGGTCGCAGGTAGTTCCTGCGTCGAAGAACCAACCCCGACTACATCATTTAGCGACGACAAGGCAACTTATTGTACAACTCGCTCATGGGATCCATCAAGCTTCCTTATCAGCCACTCATCGCATAAATCAATACTACGCTCGAAGCGTGGAATACGCTCTCTCAAACTTACGCCAAACTCTCCAGAGGCCATATCAAGCAACATAAACTGAAGCACTGTGTCAAGGGTACTCATACCATTGATACGTAGATTCAACTTATCATGACAAAAATTGATGCTCTGACTTTACTTCGAAGTCCGATTCAACAGGAAGACTTGATAGACTTCGTGCTTGAAGAATTGGGTGATGATTATAAGTCTATCATCGAGTCGATACACAATCATGATTCCCCAATTTCATTTTACTGAGCTCCGCGAAAAGCTCATCAATTGAGAGCTTGCACTTACCACACTTACAACGCCTTCTCAATCTTTTCCAATCACGTCAAATCATGTGTAACAACGCACTTAGAACAAAAACAATTATGGTAATCATTCCACAAAACAGAACCAATGAAATCAGTCTTCTCGGTCTTCTCTGGGAACTCAGGGGCACAGTGCCAAAAGAAGTCCTCTGTTCCACATTGTCTCACAAGCTGGTGCATCCCCACATACCTTCCAAGGTCATCCTTGTGGTTTCAATCAAGCTATTCCCCAAGATTACAACGCAATGATGGCTCAGCTGGATAACTCTGCTTGGTTAATGGACTCTTGTGCGTCAGATCTTGTTAATCTCTCATTTCACTCTCCGTACACTGGTGGAGATGATGTTCAGATCGGCAATGGAACGGGCCTTGAGATTGCAAACACTGGTTCTTTGATCCTTCCTTCATCCTCACGTAACTTTATGATGAGTAATGTTCTACATGTTCCAAGCATTGCTTGTAACCTTGCTTCTGTTAAGAAGCTATGCACTGAAAATTCGGTCTCTATGGAAAATTTTCCAAATTTCTTTTTAGTGAATGATCTCAACTCAAGGTGGAGGTTATGAGTGGCCATATAGAGACTATTCTCCATCCTTTTCTTTTTGTGCTTCACTCAAGAGTCCGCTTTCTATCTGACATACAAGATTAGGACATCCATCTATTTTTGTTTTAAGATTAGGAAAGCTCTTTTCAAGAAGCGATTTCAGCATCAGTTAATCTCGTTCTACTCCGATAATGAGGGAGAATATGTGGCTTTAGCTGACTTCTTTGCCACAGCTGGTGTGTCTCATCTAACAACACCATCACACACACCCCAACACAATGGGGTTTTCGGAGCGAAGGCACATACACATTGTGGAGACATTGCTTACTCTGCTTTCACATGCTGCCATGCCTCTTACTTACTGGATGTATGCCCACTCGGCTGCAGTCTACCTCATTAATAAGTTACCCACACAAAATCTTTCACATTCCTCTCCTTTTGCAAACCTCTTTGGTGTAACTCCTAACAACAACAAGTTATGGGCTTTCGCTTGCCTTTGTTTTCCGTGGATCAGACCGTATTTGCACCACAAGATGGACCCACGATAAAAAAACGTATGTCTTCTTGGGCTATTCATTGAGTCAAATGCTTTTCTTTTTCTTGATCCTTCTTCCTCATGGATTTTTGTGAGTCGTCATGTTCAGTTTGTTGAAACAGAGTTCCCCTTCAAACCTCTTTCGCTTCCTCCAGTTCAAACAACTCCAAACCTTAATACTTGGTGCCCGCCAGTCACCGCTGTCTCAGTGTCACCAATCCAACCTCCGCCTTTGGCTCCACCTCCAAGTCCGCCTCTGGTTCAGCTCCCCGGTACAGATCTTTTACTCTCTTAAACTAGTTTGCATAACTCACCGTCTGGAGATATTGGAATTTCACGATTGCAGGATTCGCTATAACTGAGACCTCGAGAGAACCAGAATCAGTCTTGGAACCGGCTGCAGCAGTCACTATTAATCCGCCAGTACAAGCTCCTACTAGCAATGTTCACACAATGAAAACTCGGTTGAAAAACAATATTACAAACCAGTGCAGAAACTTTTGTTAGTGGCTGTTGGAACTCCATTGTCCGATGATGAACCATCTAATGTCATTCAGGCCATGAAAGATCAACGATGGCACTAAAGATGTTTGGGAATCGTGAGCTATATTGATGTACAGGAGGTGTATATATACACAGTATAAGTGAGACCCTTAACAGAAGATATAATCGTATATAGGTGGAGATTATCTTCATAGAGATAATTACAACATTATAAGAGATAAATATAAGAGTGTATATAAAGTGAAACAACCGATATATATATATATATTTTTACATTTAAATATTAAACATTCAACAATAATATTCCCATAAATATTATTACACAACAAATACAACAACGGTTTACTGCTCAACACAAGCTAACCGTTAAATACACAGACAACGGAAACAGTGGAAATAACAAACACCCGGGTCCTAATCATCCTCCTCCTCACCGCCTTGATTCCACGATCACACCTTATCTTTACCTGCATCGTCCATAAGCGATGCATCAGCATTTGGCTAACCAAACGCTGATGTGAGATTGATCCTCCCAACACGGATTACTAACAAGCACAAGC
>VBRH01001235.1:7277-22510 GCA_014578085.1 Cardamine resedifolia | reverse complement strand
CGCATACAACTTGAAATAAACACAAGGATCAAACTGGCTCCTTGTAAAATCTTGCGCTTTCATGAATTGATCAAACCTCAAATTCCATTGCCTTGATGCTTGTTTTAACCCATATAAATACCTTTTCAGTAAACACACTCTGTCATCTTTAGCAAAACCCTCAGGCTGCTCCATGAGTATCTTTTCTTCTAGGTTCCCATGTAGAAATGCTGTCTTGACATCAAGTTGTTATAGTTCCAGGTTCAAATTCACAACTATTGATAAAACCAACCTGATTGTAGTGTGTTTGACAACCGGTGAAAAAACTTCACGGTAGTCAATTCCTTCAATTTGTGAGAATCTTTTAGCAACCAGCCTTGCCTTATATCTTGCATCCTCAACCCCTGGAATTCTTGGTTTCAGCTTGAATAACCATTTGCAACCAATGGTTCTTTGTCCCTCCGGTCTTTGTATTAGATCCGAAGTGTGATTCTTGATAGGAGAATCCATTTCTTCCTTGGTAGCACCAGTCCATTTGAGTTTGTTGCTGCCACCCATAGCTTCTTGATAATTCCTTGGCTCTTCTTCTTCAATAAGATCTGCCATAACCAAAGCATAAGTAGGAACATTAGTATCATCAAACCTGCTAGGAGGTTTAATATTTCTCCTTTCCCTATCTCTGGCAAAGAGATAATCATGGAAAATCTGTGGCAAATTTTCAGCTTCGGAGTCATCTTCAGACTTTGCTGCAACTTTATGAGATTCTGAAATGGCTCCACCTTGAGCTGAACTCTCTCCTTGAAAAATTGGTTGAGAATCCTCAACTAGGTCAATGGGCAAAGAGAATGTAACCTTCTTCTTGCCATCAACCTTAGATTTATGTTTTTCTTCCACAACAATTTTTCCCAAATCCTTGTAAACCACGTCTTCACAGAAAATCACATCTCTGCTTATAACACACTTCTTCTCTTCACCATTCCAAATTTTGTAACCCTTAACACCTTGAGGATAGCCCATGAAAACACCTTTCTTGGCCCTTGGCTTCAATTTCCCTTGTTCCACATGATAGTAAACTAGGCAGCCAAACCTCCTCATGTGAGAATATTCTGGTTTTCGGCCAGACCAAACTTCCTACGGTATCTCAAAATTCAATGGTGTAGACGGTGTCCTATTGATCATGTACACCACAGTAGAAGTAGCTTCAGCCCAAAACGTTTCTCCCAAACCTGTCTCACTTAGTAAGCTCCTTACTTTCTCAAGGACAGTCCGGTTTAATCTCTAAGCAACTCCGTTTTGCTGCGGAGTGTAAGGACATGTCTTGTGCCTCATTATACCATGAAGCTTGCAATGATCATCAAATATCTTATTGCAATATTCCAGCCCATTATCAGTCCTTAAAGCTTTCAACTTCTTTCCACTTTGATTCTCCACAAAAGCTTTCCATTCAACAAATTTCTCGAAAGCTTCATCCTTTGTCCTGAGAAAATAAACCCATACCTTTCTCGAATAGTCATCTACAAATGAAATGTAGTATTGACATTTTGACAGACTTGGTGTGACATTAGGAGATCCCCACAAATCAGAATGTACATAATCTAATGGCCCTTTATAAGTATGTTTTCCAGTCTTGAATGGCAGCTTGTGAGACTTGCCCAAAATGCAATGTTCACAGCGATTTAAGTCTGAAATTTCTCCCGACTTAATCAACTTTTTCTTGACCAAAAGCTGTAAACCTTTTGCACTCATATGTCCCAGCCTGCTGTGCCACAAGGCTGTCTTGTCTTCTGTCTGTACTGCTGCATTCACCTCTTCTAATTCAGGTTTACCATCCAGCATGTATAGTGTGTCCAAGTAGTCACCAGCCAGCACTTCCTTGTCGCCTTGAAACACTTGCAGTCTGTAGTTTCTAGATTGAAACCAGCACCCATTCTGTTCCAACTGACCCAAAGAGATCAGGTTCCTTCTTGCTGTAAAGGAGTATCTAACTTTAGTTAATACAACCAGAGTCTTGTTGTAGTTAACAATCTTGAGTTTTCCAATGGCCATAATCTCACAGTAGGTGTCGTTTCCCATCAAGATTTTGCCTCCATTAACTTCCTCTACATCAAATAATAGATTCCTATTGAATGTCAAGTGATATGAACACCCAGAATCTAAAACCCATCCATCTCTAGTGTGCTTTTCAGAAGCAGTCAACATAATAGGTTCCGAGCTTTCCGCTTTCGCAACAGCCGCCTCTCCATTTGGTTTCTTAGGACAATCTCTTTTGAAATGTCCTTCAATCCCACATATCTAGCAAACTCTCTTTCCCATAGGCCTTGACTTGCTTCTTTGCTTACTCTTTCCTCTTGACACATTCTTCTTCTTTTCTGGTCTGTTTTCTTGTCTTCCACGAGCTTGAATAAACAGACCTTCATTACTTGTAGTTGCCAAGTAATTTCCCTTTTGCTTCAACTCTGTTTCAAGAGAGTAGGCAGATGTAGTAATCTCCTTCAGAGTTATAGTATATGTTCCTCCTCTATATTTCAGCATGTGAACAAGCTGAGCAAAACGGGAAGGTAGATTGTTGAGTAAAATCACAGCTTGATCTTCATCACTCAACTCCACCTCTAGACTAGCCAAATCTGAGACTAACTTGTTAAAGACATCAAGATCTTGTCCAGATTTTTACCTTCTTCCATTCTGAAATTGTAAAACCTTTGCTTTAGATAGAATCGCTTACGCAAAGACTTGTCCTGGTACTGCGATTCAAGCGCATTCCACATGCTCTGGGCTGTCTTATGCTTCGTGACCTTCCTCAGCACCAAATCAGTCACACTCATGCTCAACAGGTTTCTGACTCTTCTATCCTTCTCAACCCACTTAGGGTCTGACTTGTCATCATCTGCAGCATCCTTTGGGTCTGATGAATCATCATCAGCCTTCAATATAGAATCTAGACCTAGGATCTCAATCTGAGCCAGCACTCTATGTTTCCATATAGAGAAGTCTCCTTCACCATCAAACTTGTCCACTTCCCATCTTCCTTGAGTTGATTCCATGTTTTATGTTTTAGGTACCAGCAACAAGAGAGACCAACGATACAGGTTTACACACAGCTTTCACCAGCAAGCAACAAACCTGAAATACTTCACAGGTACCTTCTTATTTCTCAGAATGAAAAAACACAAAAATCTCAAAACACGTAGGATCCTTTACTTGATGAGACTATAGATGTTTTATGAGCTGATAAATAAAAGAACCTTGTACAGCTTTAAACTCTTATGTCCAGAAGCGCCTCAAACAACCAAAGCTTCTTCACCGAGCTTTAGGCTCCTCTCCTTGACACAACGAACCAAACGCAGGCTCTGATACCACTGTAACAAATTTATAGCTTCAATTGTATTTTGGATTTGCTTGATTTGTTTTTGTATGTTTGTTTTTGCAGGAAATGAAAGTACGAAATGACACAACAGAATTAACGAGTTCCCATGCCTTAACCGGCTATGGTACGTCTCGGTAAACTTTGACTTAGCTCACTAGATCTCAAAGAAGAAGATGAACCGATTACAAGCCTTCAAGCTCTCATGTATCCCTCAGATAAAAAATAACCCCCTCACACAGCTAGAATCAGTTACTCTTTTATCTCATACTCCTAGTTTTCTTTTTCTCTTTTTCTCAGTGTGTCATCAAAAGACACCCCCACGCTTGTCTCTCCTCTGTTATCAATGTCTTCCTCTTTCTGCCCATACTTCTATGTCTGTCCTTGCCTTTTAATTTATCCAAGATACACATTATCTCTCAGTTCCATTAACCAAGAACTTGATAAATGCAGGGCATCTACTTGGTGGGCTTCAAGAACAGACTTGGCCTTCCTTTTTTTTTGGGCCTTAGGGATAGCAATGGCCCATCATCAAACTCAGACCTAATTGCCAACTCCAGAACCGACACTTCACAAAACCTCTTCAATTGCGTGTGGGACATGATGTTTGTCGATGTCCAGGTTGTACACAAGAAAAGCACCTCAAAACACCTGAAGGAAGAGAAGGTCGAGATGGCTCACCATTAGATGAAGAATCGTGTGGCTGAACCGTTGGAGTTGAAACAATGGTTTCATTTGATACAAGGCCTGTTGCAGAGGGTACAATACGAGATGTTGTATGTCCACCCATGTTACTCCAAAAGTTAGTTTCTCCAGGACCTTGTTGTTCTACTGTTAGTGCTTGTTGTTGTGCTTCAGAAACTGTGAACGGACGGAAGAGGTTAAGCGTGTGTTAAATTTGATGCCTAAGATCGCCAACAAAGTGTGCAACAAGCTGTAACTCGGAGTCTTTTGTATCCACTCGATTAAGCATCATGAAAAATTATGTGGCATACTCCTCTACAGTATGACTTCCTTGTTGCAAATTTTGAAATCTCTGGAACATCAACTGATCGTAATTGTAAGGAAGAAAATTTTTTCGCATCTCACACTTAAGTTTTTCCCTTATCGTTATCTTGCATTTACCGAAATGAGCTCGAGAAGTTTTAAGCTGAGTCCACCATGCTGCTGCTCTACCACAAAACCGTATCATAATCAATGGGACACACCGATCAAGAGGCACCCGTTTAAATTATAGTATTTCTTCTACTGTAACAAACCAATCTAACAATTCTTCCGCAACTTGGCCACCATTGAACTCTGGAATTTCAAGTTTAAACTATTTTCCCAACGAAAATCTTCATTATCACCATTGTCAATCCGAAGATTTTCATGAAGTTGCTGCCCCGCAAAAGGATTCTCGTCTTCTTCAGACTCTGCATCATCTTCCTCATGATGAACATTACCACCGTCTTGAAAATTTGGGTTTGCTTGTTGCAAAGTCAACGCCGTCACGCTGCCATAAAATTTTGTACATGTGCTTGGAGATCAGCCAAGGTTTGTCGTGTGATCTCGATCTCTATTGGAGAAACAACTTTCTTTGGTCTCGACATTGTAGTAAGGAGCGTAGCAAAGCTCTGATACCAACCTGGCGCAGCGTACGAATCGGATAGACCAGCTCAACCAATGGACTCGTTAGAATCCTCGCTTGGGACCTGCTTCTCATGAGATGAAATTAATCAAACCTACACAAGGGTGAAGAGAAATCTCTCTTTTATTAATATTCTTTCAAAAACTGTCCCTTCTAATGACTTGCAATAAAGCTTAAATAAGAAGTTGAAAACTAAAAACCCTAGACTAATGAAGAAGACGAAAACAATAAAAACACGTAACCCACAAACACATGTTCCTTTCTTGTCGTCCAAGTCACGATGCCGCTGCATCAATATTTTTTTTTATCACAGTTTGTAATATCGGTCAATCTTGATTCGGGTTGGGTCGATCTCTCAATCTCTCAATACCCTGTCAAGCTCATATGTAGTAACAAATGTGACATTGGACATATCTTCAAAATAGCAGCGTTATATCCGGCCGTTGGAATATCATCGACGTTTATACCCGGTCGTATGGTCAAAACGACTACAAAAAATCCAGCCGTTGGATCATCCACGATGTTTATATCCGATCGTAGGGTCAAAATGGCTACAACACCCAACCGTTAGGTCATCAACGTTTATATCCGGTCATAGGGTCAAATCCTTAAATTGTGCTCGATTAAGCAACAAATTTTGATTCCAAATCGTCATAAATTCACCATCTCCACATCATCGTTGAAGTGGGTGAACAAGATCTCATCACCACCACAGCTTAAACCATCTTTATCATCAAGAAGATCATGTGAGCATGACCATCATCCTTCGTATTGCTCTGGTCTAACTCACGGTCAAGAACGTAGGTGACATCATGGTTTTGTTTTCATCACACTTCATCGCCATGAGTGTATGTTATTGGATGGTTAAAGACACCAACACGTTTCATCTCTAACCAAAGAGAAAAATAATAACGTTCTTAATGAAGAACAGATCTTGAACATAATTAAAGTAGAAGAAAAGAGAGAAAAACAAAACTCCAACCTAAAAATAACCCACAAACATAAGTTTTTCTTTTTTTCCAAAACGCAGAAGTTAACATAACGAAACCATGATCCCTAGGAATTCGATCTATGGCTCTTATACCATAATAAATTTTATGAGAGTAAGAACACAAAAATGTTTAGAGAATAATTATATTAGACTCTCATGAAAATAATTTTACAAGATATAATCTCTTATATAATGATAGAATAATCTAACTTTCCTAAATTTTCTAAGATAAACATAAATGTAAATAATATATTTAGAGATAAAGGTAAATTTTCTAATCTAAATATTGACATTTATCAACAATCTTCTAGATCCTTCTTGATCTCGGTTTGTAATCTCGGTCAATCTTGATTCGGTTTGGTTCGATCTCTCAATCTCCCAATATTTTCATTCGTCAATTTCCTCGAGAAAAAGAAAACCCTAAAAAGTTTATTTTGATTGCTTTTTCTACATTGTTTTTGCGAGTTTTCTTTGTCTTTGCTTTGTCAGTTTCGTGTTGTTTAACTTGTTCAATCATATTTAGTTTTTGCATCATTGATGTGTCATGGTTTTAATGGTTTTCATTTATTGATTCTATATGTATATTGAGGTCTCGTTCGTTTGCTCATCTACCATTTCCATATAAATGATCAATCCAAATACTTCATCTAGATAACTCATCTGAATGTTGTATGTTTCTAATTTTGATTTGTTTATCTGGATAATCCATCTGAATGAATATATCTTTGTTGGTTAGGTTTTGTAAATATCCATCTCCATTTATATATTTTTAACAGAAAAATGACTAAATGCCCATGATTTAATCTAATCATATTTGAATCTTAATCATATTTTAAAAAAAGAATATTTTGAAACGCAAAATCACATAATATATTTAAAAGCAGAATAACTGTAAAAATAAGCTTTTTTTACGAAGATTGTAAAATGACATTTTCCGTAAAAAAACTATAATCGCGAATTACATTTTTGCACTAAACCACAAAATCTCATAATTCCATTTTCCGCCAAAATTGTGAAATCGTAATTTGATGTAAAATCACAAAATGATATTTTTCTCACCAAAACTGTAAAAAAATACAATTTGGCATATAAATCGCAAATTGGCGTTTCCCTCGCAAAATTACAAAATTTTGGAATTAGCTTTTTGCCAAAATCATGAATTTAGTTTTTTTTTTTGCTTGCAAAAAATTTGTAAAAATAAATTTTCTGATTTAAAAAAAAATCCCAAAATTAAATTTTTGCGATAAAATTATCAAATCTCGTAATTGTGTTTTCCCCCAAAAACAAGAAATAATAATTTTGACGGAAACTCGTAAAATGAAGGTTTCCCGCCAAAACATTGAAATCAAAATTTTTGCAAAAATCACAAAATGACGCTTCCGGCCGAAACCGCAAAGTCTCGGAATTACATTTTTTCCAAAATCGTGAAATGATGTTTTCCCATTAAAAATATAAAATCGAGGAATTACGTTTTTGCAATAAAACCATAAAATCTCATAATTGCATTTTTCACCAAAACCATGATATTGCAATTTTTGAGGGAAAACAATATCAACAAACTTAAATTAATATTCTGTATATCAATATTTATAAAAATAATTATAACAATATTTTGAAAATACATATAAAAATAATTATATCAATATTTATGAAAATAACTATACCAATATTTATGAAAATAACTATATCAATATTTATAAAAAATAATTCAAAAAATAATTATATCATCTTGAAGACTTGATGACAAGGTTTGGAGATTGAATTACGCCACAAAAAATGCGGAAAGCCTTTGATAAGTCGGGAGTTCTTTCGGAAAAACCAGAAGAGATCAATGATCTAACTTAAAGAGATTTTTGTTAAAAAGATAGATGAGTTTCTAATGAGGAATACACGAGATTATAAAAGAAGGATGAGAGGAGAAAGCGTGTTTCGGAGAGACAAATCTCTGAAACAACACAACAGTTAAACACACTCGAAAACATAAGAAATTAAAAACAAGTTTGAATTTGAAATAGCATAAGACACACCTTTTCTTAATGGGTAATAGATAATGGGCCTCGGCGTTGTTCTTGATCAACAATGGATAATGAGAAATGTGAACTATTTGCCTCATTAAAAACTTTTTCTTGGAAAACCCATTGGGATAAAACCAGAGAGAAAAGAAAAAGAGTACAAATGGTTCACATGCCCATCTGTTGATCATCCTGAGCATGCATCAAAACCAATGTGGTTCGGATATCATCTTCTCTATTCTTGCTCAAGTGATCCAAATGATTCCCTAGGCGGTTAAGTAATCTTCTAATAGCTTGATTGAATTTCTTGGCTTTTGCACGGGTCATTGGTCCGACCGGTACGATCAAATCATCCTCGGCTACAATTTTGTCCTCATCTACATGATCTTCCTCAGCTCCTTGCCCCAAGTCCTTAGTGTTATCCATTTTCGCATCAACAATGCCCTGGGGCCTCATGGATTTTCTGCAAACTTCTTCCAGTAAAAGTGGGATACAATGGGTTCTCAAGTCATAGTGGAAATTCGAACCTTCTTCTCCTCTGGAAATCTGACAAGAAAGATCAATGCTACACACATCAGGCTGATCCCTAAACTCCAAAGTCTAAAAAGAGTGGCAGAGTACATACCTATTTTTTGCGTACTACAAGATCATCTCAAAGCTGCTCACCCTGAGACTTCAACCTGTTCTGCAAGGAATAGTGGCAGAAAACAGTCAAATTTGTGCCACAAGAGCTAAGAAGAGACCAATGACTGTTCTGCAAGGAATCGTATTCTATCATATGATTGTGAAAACAGACATGAGTAAATCATATGATAGAATCGAACTGGATTTTATCAGAATGTTTATGGAGAGATTAGGCGTCTATTAGAAATGGATAACATGGATCATGCAGTGTATTAGTACAGTCACTTACTCAATCCTCCTGAATGGCTCTGCATATATAAGGATTAAATTAACCTCATTGGAGAATCCGCCAAGGAGATCTCCTCTCTCCATACATTTTCATCCTTTGTAGTGAAGCGTTGTCAGATCTTTGCACTAAAGCACAAGAAGATGGAAGTCTACTGGGAGCCAGAGTGGCAAAAGGAAGCCCAAGACTGAATCACCTGTTATTTGATGATGATACAACATTCTTTATCCGATCTGACTCTCATAGCTGCTTAGAATTAATGAAGATCCTACAAAAATACGAAATATCATCATGGCATATGATCAATAAACAGAAATCAGCAATAGCATTC
Organism: Cardamine resedifolia; assembly: GCA_014578085.1. NCBI lineage: Eukaryota > Viridiplantae > Streptophyta > Magnoliopsida > Brassicales > Brassicaceae > Cardamine > Cardamine resedifolia. The sequence goes on along the minus strand of VBRH01001235.1, from coordinate 13,296 downwards.
TATACGAAAACGCCTAACTGTGTCAGGGAATATGCAAAGAAAATCTTGGAATACAAAGAGAAGGACTCTTAGGTAAATATCTGGGACTACCTAAGCTCTTTTGCAGGAAGAAGAAGAAGGATTTGTTCAATCTTATCCTTGAAAAAATCAGGCAAAAATACTCAGATGGTCCTCCACATTCCTGTCTTAGCTGGCAAAGCCACTATGCTGAAACCAGTGATATCTGCTATGCTAACATATACTATGTTCTGCTTCAAAATTCCTACATCCTTATGTAAGCATATCATGTCCATACTCACCAGATTATGGTGGGATACATCTTCAGAGAAAAAGAATATGGTTTGGACTTCTTGGAGAAAAGTCACTAGACCAAAAAAAAAATGGAGGGCAAGGTTTTAAGGATATACATAACTTTAACGATGCTCTGCTTGCTAAGGTGAGCTGGAGAGTCCTCACTAAACCAGATTGCCTCCTAGCACGAATCTTGCTCGGTAAGTACTGTAACAACAAGTCTTTTCTCAAATGCTCCATCTCTCCATCGGCTTCATATGGCTGGAGCGGAATCTACATGGGCAAAGAACTAATAAGATCACAACTTGGAAAGATCATTGGCAATGGAAAAGATACATCTATCTGGAAGGAACATTGGTTATAAGTAAATAAACATGTCAGACCAATGGGACCACCATGTCAACAAAGCCAAGAGATGAAAGTTTCTCACCTCCTCTGCCCAGACTCTCTTGAGTGGAACAGAAGGAAAATTCAACACACCCTCCCTAGACTTGAAAAGGAAATACTTGCAATCAGACCAAGCAAGATGGGAGCAGTGGATAAGTTAGACATAAATGGAGAATATACAGTAAAATCTGGTTATCAAGAAGCAACCAAGAAGGGTAAATCAAACGACTTACAAAACTGCCCAAATAAAGATTTCAATTAGCTATCTAACATTTGGAGAAACAAAAGCTCTCCAAAAACCAAATTCTTACTATTGAAAGCAATGCAAGAAGCTCTATCTGTAGGAGAGAATTTGATTGCTAGAAGCATAATACCAACGGCTGTGTACCCCCATTGTGGTCTACCTGAAACTAGACTACACCTGTTCTTTCAATGTCAAGTTGCAACACATATTTGGAGCTTATCGCCATTCAAGAACACAATCAACACATATCAGATTTGGGGCTTTAGAATGGGATTAGAAACAACAATCCAATTTATCAATGTACCTCCAACAAGTTTTGGAAAAGGACCTTTAACACCATGTATCATGTGGTCGATCTGGAATGCAAGGAATCTAAAGATCTTTGAGAATTTATAGTCATCACCAATGGAAATACTCTCACAAGCCCTCTCCTCAGACCGCGAGTGGCACACTGCACAAGAGACGAAAACAACAAATCCGATCAAAATACTGAATAAAGACCAAAATTAATTGGATTAGATAACATCTATTGCTTCACCGATGCAGCTTAGAAAGCTGATTTAAGAGAGGCATGTTTTGGATGGATCTTCGAAGATCGCTTGTTAAACAAGGAAAAACAAGGACTATATGTGAACATTTTTTTATGGTGGAAGCTTTAGTTGTCCACTACGCAATTCATCGAGCGAAAGATCTAGGCTTCACCAAACTTCACATAGCTTCAGACTCGCAACAACTTATCAAAGCTCTTAATTTGTAGTCTCAATCAAACGAGCTATACGGTATTCTACACTACATGATTCTCTTATCATATGATTTTGAAGAAATCAACTTTAATTTTATCTCTCGCTTAAAAAACTTAATGCTCGATGCCTTAGCAAAAGATGAATTATCGGCTTTTGACTTGTACTCCTTATAATTTAATGATATTATGCTTTTGCCCAAAACAAAAATTCTTTTAGACAATGGTAGGTCCCTTCTTCAGCGAATTTAACCGTCTGATGACATCCAGGTCAAACAGTTCTACATGCACCACACTGAAGATCTCCGGTAAGTTTGTCTCAGTTAATCTTAAAAATATAATAAATTGCACTTTCTGAAATTCGAACCCTAGACCACCGGGTGTATACTCATTTGTGAATATTTCATAACCACTAGGCGAAGGGGCTTCCTCATTCCAATGTAGTTTATTTTCTTGAATTCCTAAGAAAATATTTAAATGAAAATCCAATTTAATTACACTTTATTTTTCTTAAATTTGGACACTATTTTTAGTGATCAAATTAAAATGAAAATATCACTTTTAGCTATTTCAATTTTTTTTTGGAAAAACTTTAACTCAAATAAAATTAAGTCTCAAACAAAGTTTTTTCTCAAAAGCCTTTCTTCGCGAGAGAGTCAGACATGACATTGACTTCTCTCGGTAGAAACTAAAAAGAAATTTCATAGAAAAGTGGATAATTGAGCAATTGCGGATACGATTCTGTATGTCTCTTTCGTTTGAGAAGAGAAATTGATTGCCCGGACTAGCTGCTGTCGATCCGAGTCCAACCAAAGATTTGTATAGACGAGATATATTGCTTAACACAAAGCTTCTCGCAATCGCCAATCCTTCCACCATTAGCGCCGATCCGTTGAATCGCTGGATTGAGGAGTCTTGTTTAATTGTATTGCCCTTATAGGTACGAAATTTTTATTTCAGATTTAAATCTATGATTTTCTATCAAAATTTTTGAAACAAAATCTAGCAGACTTATAAGCCAATTGTCTTATAAATCTACAAAATATAGCCATTAAAAGCATAAAAGCTTATCATACATTGTTTATAGAGTTGTTCCATTGACTAGTTTTGGGCATATTATTGCATATCCTCTTCAATTTAGAATACATATTATATCTCTTCATTTCAACTTAAAATTAAAATATTTTTGACCGACCACCCCTAAAACAATCATTTAGAAGTATCCAATATCAATTCAACTATAAAAATAAAACAACCCCTCTCTAAGAGCATCTCCATTGGTGAGTTCGCCATAAGTTCCTTATCTGCCAAAGGAGGATCGATGAGAACCAAATGAGAAACGATGAGAACTCCTTATCTGCCAAATGTTATAATATTATTGGTCATTTTTTTATCACTTCAAATTTAATTTAATAAGAAAACTATATTAAAAAGTATTATTATTATTTTTGTGAGATCCTCTTATAATATTTGCACCAATAGAAATGCTCTAACTACTGTTTCCCAATTTTTCGATCTTCGAACCCAATAATTACCAACATGTATTTCTTTCACTTTGTTCTTGCTAAGATTTTGTAATGTTATTTTTTTCTTTTTTTCTGAATTTGTTTTTTACTATTTTATTCTTAAGTTTTACTATTTAATTAGCGCATTATTTTTACTGATTCTATGATTTATTTACCAAATAATTAATTTAAGGGGTTTGACTAGTAGTAAATGCATTGGAAACTTTGACTGATATGTTAAGTTTTCATTTCACTCTCTACCACATAATGTTAATGGTAAACAATTCCCATTTTTGACTAACGTTTTTGGTAATTTTTGTAAGGGGATTTGTTGAAAAAGAGTTGACAAAAAAAAGGTTTTGCCTATGTTTTAGTTACTTGCTTTTAATTTGTTTCCGTGTTTATAATAAACTAATAAGAGAATTTGGCAAATAAAAAGAATTATGTTTTTTATCAACAATATAATTAAGTTGAAATTTTATAAATAACATGATTTTTCATGACACGGTTTACAGTTATATATTGGAAGTCTAGTTGAGGTTTATGCAGATCTTATTTAGTATATATGTTTGATCTTGTTTACAGAGGTTTACAGTCATCATGTCTTCCCTTAGAAAGGAAATTGTGTTTCTGATCCTTCAATTTCTCGATGAAGAGAAATACAAGGACACTATTCACAGGTGTTTTTCAATATTCTGTCCTTTTATATGTGAATTTTATTAGTCTTCTGATTTTTTCGATGTTCATAATATATATCAGTCAAGTTGGAATTAATTAAAAAACTGTTAAATGAATATCAGATTGGAGGTGGAGTCTAATTATTACTTCAACATGCGTTATTTTGAGGAATTGTTGACTAATGGTAAGTGGGACGAGGTGGAAGAATATATATCTGGGTTTACAAAGGTTGAGGATAACGAATATTCCCTAAAAACTTTCTTTGAAATCCGAAAGCAAAAGTATCTAGAAGCTTTAGACAAGTAAGCTCGACATATAATTTTTGATATGAATATTTTAGTTAGCCAAGTGGTGGAATGTGTCTCAAAAAATTTCTTTAACTTGGAAAATGTAGGCTAGAACGTGGAAAAGCTTTGGAAATTTTAGTCAAGGATCTGAAGGTGTTTGAATGTTATGGTGAAGATATCTTCAAGGAATTAACCCAACTTTTGACATTGGACGACTTTAGGTTCTCATAGCTTTGAGTAATTATAACATTTCCCATAGATTTTCTTACCGACATTATATTCACCTTATTCTCTTAACAACATTAATTTTCAGAATAAATGAGAAAATATCCAAGAACGGGGATACAAAGTCGGGAAGGGGTTTTATGTTTGTTGAAATTAAGAAGCTAATAGAGGCAAACCCACTTTTCCGCGAAAAACTTCAGTTTCCTGTTTTGGAAAGTTCAAAATTGAAGACTCTAATAAACGAAAGGTGCTTGAGTTTTTTTTTTATATTATCCTCTAGTTTAAACATGTTTTTTTTATTCAATCATTATATAATTGAAATTTTGTGGAATCTTCCTTAGTTTAAACCAACACCATCAACTAAGTGAAAAATCTAGGCAAAATCCTGACAGTTATAGATCTCTATTATTGGATAATAATTGTCCCCAAGCTCAATCTCCTGCAACAAATCCTTTAATGTGTGGTGCGTCATCATCTCGTAGTGTAAGTGTCGAATGATAGTATATATATCCATTATTATATTACCACTATGGAAATATGTTTTTTTTTATGCTGAATTTTTTTTGCACAGCTGATTCAGCCTACACTATGCTTACTTCCAACTACTCAATCAAGATGGATGGCTAATCCACAGGACAGGCCTCATCGTTCTGCATTTTCAGGTCCGATATGTTTCGTTTGTACAACTAGTGCAGGCTTTGTTTAACATTTCTAAACGTTTATGTTGCTAAAAAAAAGATAAACTTACCAAAGAGATGGTGACCTAGTGCTAACACAAGGGGGTTGATTCCCTTGTGCTCCGAGTTCAAATCCTATTTGGGACGGATATACATTTTTTTAATAGAAATGACTAAAGGCTAGTTCCAGATACCGAAAGAGATTATAGATCAAAGGTCCGAAATTCCCGCGGTTTATAAAAAAAAAAAAAAAAAGATAAACTTTATATTAATGAGAACATGTCTTGCTGATGCTATCTCATCTTACTATTTTACTTTAACTGTCACAATATTTGAAATTATTTTATTTAACTATTTCTTATTTAAAATACTGTGTTAGCTATTATATCAAAGCGTACTAAGAATCCTCTTGGTCCTACAGAATATCGAAATGCTAATTCAGACCATGTTTTGAAGCGATTAAGGTCGTTCGATCCCTATCAGCAGGTACTCGTAAATAATTAATGTATCTATTAAGTATAAGTATTCCAACTATTTTATTTAAAGAGAATTAGAATTTTTAATTTTTGGTGTAGATAATGAAAACTGTCGTTGCTTCTTGCTTAACAAATAATAATTTCATTTAAAGCATTCTTTTTTGTTCTCACTAGGATTAATTTTTCATGGATTTTCAGATAAGTAATACTCCAGTACATACTTTGTCAGTTTCATACCCTGTACCTACACATGAGCACAGTACATTATCATCTGATGACTTGCCCAATATAGTTGTTATGACTCTTCCCCATGGTTGTCCTATAAATAGCATGGACTTTCATCCTATTCAGCAAATTTTACTATTAGGTATGTTCTATATGAAGTTTGCATATTTTTTGGAACTGGAGACATTTTTTAAATAAGAATGGACTAAAGGTTAGCTCCGGGCACCGAGAAAGATTATGGGCCAAAGGTCCGAAACTCCCACGGTTTATCAAAAAAAAAAAAAA
>VBRH01001234.1:0-20831 GCA_014578085.1 Cardamine resedifolia | reverse complement strand
CTTACCGCGGAACTGTTATCGGCCGGAAGATGACATACCCAAACACCCCAAACAACAACAACAAAATAACGCAGGAAGAAATCTAGCAGCCCTAGAAACAACTCCGCTCTGATACCAAATTGAAACGCCCCGACCTGATTTTTTTTTTTTAATAACAATACTAATAATAACCCCATAATTACTATTAACTCTCTGCAGACGAAATAATTAACAACTTAACAATAAACGATTTATTATAAACCAATAAATTCTCAAATCCAAACTAACAACCTAACGGTTTACGGAAAAAAAGAGTCACGACAAACAACAATTTATAATTAAATAAAATGCATAACAACCCTCTCGGTATGTCATCTTTATCCGAACCGCAGTCCTACGAGCTTCAGCTAGCTTTATCTTTTTCTTTACCTGCGCCATTAGGAATAGACGCAGTCAGTATTTAATAAATACTGAGGAGGCGATTAACCCGTCTACTAGGTCAATTAGGGCAAAATTACGAAAATACCCCCAGCATTACTAAATGCTCGGACTCGACAAACAGCAAAACATCAATTTGATAAAAATTAATTTACCGCAAAATAATGAGCTAAAATCAATCAACAACATTTTAAACAACCAAAAAGTTATTAAAACAATTAATTCTCCACAGTTAAATCAACAGAAAATTACGGAAAAATACCAACAATCATTTCACAATTAACAACAATTATCAGCATTTTTTTGAAATTTAATTCAACAAAAAAATAAACGGCGATAATCACAAAAACACAAAAATAAATCCTAACAAATAATTACCCCAGAAAAATTCCCGTAAAACTATCCGACCACGGTACTGCACTCACCTAGCACACGCACGGGAAATTTCGCGACGAAATACTGAATTTATTCCGAACTTCTCGGGATGAATAACCCCTAATTGAACCTGCACGGCGCACACCACCTAAATAATAATAAAAAATAATAACAAATTAAAAGTCAACCTTAAACGCAACATTAAATCATGCTATAATTCGTCTTCTACAATGAAACTCTGCAACAATTCCCGCCGGAAAAAACACCACCTCCACCGTCCGTTGCCCAACAACTCCATCACAACTGAACACGACCAGCTCCCACACGGTCGCCCTCTCTTGCACGGCTACAGCTTTTCTCCTCCGGCGTCGCTCACGGTCACACTTCAACACCCAAACACACACACACACCACGACCAACAAGACACGAGACACAAGGCACAAGGAAAAGGATCTTACCAGCGAGATCACCTCCACGAAGACCTGAGCTCTCAACCGCAACCACGATCACGGCTCAGCCCTTCCTCACTTGTCCTTCACGCCAAAGATCACTCACTCCCTTCCTAGCTCTTCCTCCTTACCGCCACTCTCTAGGCCACCTTAGTCTGATCCGATGAAACACTTAATCGGAGAGCTCTGACCAAGTGACGTTCGTGAGGCGTGAGACAAGGTTTTAACGCAAGAGTTAGGGTTTCCTCAAGTTTCGCCAAATACAACAAACAGCCCCTCAAATTCCCTAACCTTTGATAATCATCCCCGAACTTCTAAAATAATCAATTAAACCCGGCCAAACAAACTGATTAAATCAATTTAGTCCTAACTTTTAAATTCTCTAATAAAACCTCCAATATTAAGAATGCGGATGTTACATGTATCAAGGCCACATGAATCAGATTGTATCTTTAGGATTTGGTCACGTTGTAACAGTATGGTGAAGTCCTGGCTTTTGAATTCAGTTTCAAAGCAAATTTACAAGAGTATATTGCGTTTTGATGATGCATCTGAGATATGGAAGGATTTACAAACTCGTTTTCACATCACGAATCTTCCAAGATCATATCAGTTATCTCAGAAGATTTGGTCTTTACAACAAGGAACAATGAATCTTGCTACTTATTATACAACTTTGAAGACTCTTTGGAATGAATTGGATGAAGCTGATTGTATAAAGACTTGCAGAAACTGTAATTGTTGCAAAGCTATGGATAAGAAGATGGATCATGCTAGAGTGATAAAGTTTCTATCTGGTTTGAACCATTCATATAGTGTTATCCGAAGTCAAATCATCATGAAGAAACATGTTCCAAACTTAGCTGAGATATACAATTTGTTGGATCAAGATCATAACCAAAGGAATATCACTCCTGTTTAGAATGTTGTTGCTTTTAATATTTCTACATCAGATCCTATTCAAGCCTCAGTGAATGCAACATACAACAAACCTCAGAAGTTTATTTGTGCTCAATGTGGATATACATGACATACAGTTGACAAGTGTTATAAGATTCATGGCTATCCAGTTGGTTTCAAGCACAAGAACAAGAATCAGACAGAGAAAACAACAGTTCCTGAGAAACAGTCTATTAATGTCAAACATGTTGTTGCTCAGTTTAATATAGCAGATCCTACACCAAATGAGTTATTCACAGGAATGGCAAAGACTTTAACAAAGGATCAGATCAATTGAGTCATAGCATATTTCAATTCACAACTCCAAGCTGATCAATGTCAATCTATTGCCTCTATTTCGGGTGTCACTATAACAGCTTTGCCTAGTATGACTTTCTCTTCCTATACATTACATTTTGTTGGAATATTGAAAGCCACTGGTACTGTTTTGTCATCTGAGAGTTGGATAATAGATAGTGGAGCTACTCATCATGTTTGTCATGATAGAAGTTTGTTTTTGAATCTATCCGAGACCATGAATAATTTGTGACATTGCCAACTGGTTTTGGAGTTAACATCACATACATTGGTCAGGTTAAACTGAATGAGTCTCTTTTGCTGGATAATGTTATGTATATACCCTATTTTCGATTTGGGATATACATTGTCATTTAACAAAGATTCATGTATGATACATGAGCCTATCAAGGCATTGATGATTGGTCGGGGTGAGCAGATCTCAAATCTCTATGTCTTGGATACTATGTCTCTTACACCAAATACATAACATAATACTTATTACGCAAATGTTGTGGTTGATTCTGGTTTATGGCATAGTAGACTTGACCATCCATCTTTGTATAAAAGTAGTATTGAAACTACCGCACTTTTTTTTTAAATAACTATCAAAATTCCCATAAATAATAATAATTAAAACCAAACAAAAACTCATAGAAAATTCCAATAAAAATAAATAACTCCACAAGAAATAATTCAACAAATAATTCACGGTTCAATTTTTAAATCCGAATAACCGTAATTATTAACTACTAAATAAAATTCACCAATAAAAGGACAAGTCTAGATCACCCCCTCTTCCTCGCCATAATCCCACAGTCACACTTTTTCTTTTCCTGCATCAAATAAAAAAGAGATGCATAAGTATTTCGATAAATACTTAGTGAGACAATCCTCCCATCTACATACTGTTATACAAATAATTAAGATAATTAACATAAAATATCACGTAAATACCGAATAAATCAAACATCTCATGGAAACACTCGATCTAGACCACCAAAGATAATAAACGGCATATAATCATGAAATCACATCAATTATCAAAATTATTCATTTAAGTCTATGGTCCTGCACTCAACTGGATCACGCACGGAAAAATTCCTGACGAAAAACTGCAATTTCTCGGAACCTCACGGGATGAATAACCCCCTAATAAACCCGAACGCGACCTAAAAAGAAAATAATAAAAATAAAAACAATTAAACCACTATTTAATTATAACTAAACCGGTAGTAAACCGGACCAAACGTCTTCTTCCTCGCGCGCCTTCTTCTTCTTCCTTCTCGCCGACTCTCTGCAAATCCTTATGGCCGCCTCTCCGTGGTCTTTCTTCTGGCCGTCTCTCCGTGATCTTCTTCTGTCCACCGAGACATCACCACCAACGGAGGGAGTTTATCTCGCGGAAGTCCTGGTCACGTCACCCTCGTCGCTACCTCACGTCGTTGATCCTCCACACCACGCTATCTCCCTTGTCACGACTCTGCATCTAAGGTTTCTCTACCTCGGATCATGTCTCCGTCGCCTCCTCCGGCAAGTTACCGCATTGTAACTAAACACCGACACCACAACGTTCTCTGATCCTAACACTACACAATCAAACTGAGACGAGAGCTTACCAAGACGATGATGTTCTGGCCTCCCACGCATGGCAACTCCCATACCTAGGTCCGTCGTTGAACTTCCCTCACGCGATCTCCTCCTTTCTCACGATTCTCCGGCCACGAACTCCTCCGGCAACGGCCCCTTGCTTGATCACTTGCTCACAAACCTTCCAACTCAGCTGAGGATTTGCACCACCGTATGACGATCGAGAGAAGTGAGGCGTGAGATTAAAGAAGATGATCGCGTAGGGTTTCAACCCATTCTTGAGAAATTATGCTTAAGCCCTTTAATTTTCTGATCTTCTATAACCGCCCCGCAACTTTTAATTCTATCAAATAAACCCAGCGAAAGAATTCTAATCTACACAAACCAACCCTTAACTTTTGGATTCTCTTTTAAACACCCCAAACCTTAATTGGTTCCCTAAACTGAAACCCGCTATTTAAACTAAAATAACCGGATGCTAATTAAAATTTCCCATTTTCCGGGACACGGGTGTTACAAGTATAGTCACAGATGTACTTTGTTTTTAAAATATCAATAAAGGATCGTTTCATTGTGAGATTTGTCCTCTTGCAAAACAAAAGAAACTTTTTTTATATATCCAAGAATAACATTTGTGCTAATGCTTTTGATCTCCTTCATATTGATATATGGGGACCTTTCTTAGTTCCAACAATAGAAGGATATCGGTATTTTCTTACAATAGTTGATGATCATACCAGAGTGACTTGGTTATATCTTTTGAAAAACAAGTCTGAAGTTTTGCAGGTTTTTTCTGATTTCTTAACAATGGTTGAAAATCAGTATAAAACAAAAGTCAAAGGTGTGAGATCTGATAATGCACCTGAGCTGAAATTTGTTGAATTATTCAAGGCAAAAGGGATAATGTCTTATCATTCATGCCCTGAAACACTAGAGCAGAACTCGGTGGTTGAACGCAAACATCAACATATACTAAATGTTGCAAGCTAAAATGCCTATGGAGTATTAGGGGGGGGGGGATTGTGTACTCACGGCTGTGTTCTTGATCAACAGACTGCCTGCAACATTGCTCAAAGATAAGTCTCCTTATGAACTGTTAACTTCTAAGAAACCTGATTATAAGGGATTGCGAGTTTTTGGAAGTCTTTGTTACAGTTCAACTGCTTCTAAAAACATGAATAAATTTCAACCAAGCCAAGGCATGTGTTTTCCTTGGATATACAGCAGGCTATAAGGGATATAAACTTCTAGATATGGAGACAAATTGCATACATATTTCCAGAAATGTAGTCTTTCATGAGAAAATATTTCCATTCAATACATGTACTCAAGATTTCTCTTTACCATATTGTTTTGGTAGTATTGATGATATCATAGTAGATAATTCTGATGATGATGTCAATAATGTTCCTGTAGTTGTGAGTGAAACTCAACCATTGAGTGAATCTCGTATAGTTATGAACAACAATGATAGCTCTGTATCTATGAATTCAGCTCCAAACAATGATGATACTGGTAAGAGAAATTCAAAAACTCTTGTGTACTTGAAAGACTATTACTGCAACATGGCAACTACTGGTGTGGAATATCCTTTGTCAAAATATATGAGTTATGACAAATTATCAACACCATATAGAGCTTATATCTGCTTAGTTACAAAATATGCAGAACCTAGCTCTTTTGCTCAAGCTAAGAAATCATCTGACTGGTTAAAGGCAATGAATGAGGAGTTGCAAGCTTTAGAAGGAACTGCAACATGGGAGATTTGTTCTTTACCTACAGATAAGAAAGCTATAGGTTGTCGTTGGGTTTATAAAGTAATACTCAATGCAGATGGCAGTCTAGAACGCTATAAAGCAAGATTAGTTGCAAAGGGATATACGCAACAAGAAGGGGTTGATTTTGTGGATACTTTTTCTCCAGTGGCAAAAATGACTACAGTTAAAAACATTATTAGCTGTTGGAGTTGCAAAGAAATGGAGTCTGCATCAACTTGATATATCAAATGCCTTTCTTAATGGCGATCTTGAAGAAGAGATTTACATGAACTTGCCTCCTGGATATACACCAAAGGAAGGAGAGACATTACCTGACAATGTTGTATGTAAGTTGCAAAAATCCTTATATGGTTTAAGACAAGCTTCTAGACAGTGGTTTTAAAGTTTAGTACCACATTAATGTCTTTAGGCTTTCAGAAATCTCATGCTGATCACACTTTATTTGTGAGGAATGTGAATGGCAAATACATTACAGTTCTTGTGTATGTAGATGATATTGTCATTGCTAGCAATGATAATGATACAGTTACACAGCTGAAAGAAGATTTGAAAAGAGTTTTTAAGCTAAGAGATTTAGGAACTCTGCAATTTTTTCTTGGCTTAGAGATTGCTCGATCAGCTTCTGGTATATTAATATGTCAGAGAAAATATGCTTTGGAGTTGTTAGAAGAAACAAGTTTATTGGCGTGCAAACCATCTAGCATACCCATGGAACCAAGTATCAAGTTGATTCAAGATGGAGATGAACCATTGCTTGATGATCCAACTTCATACAGAAAATTGGTAGGGAAGATGATGTATTTAACCATCACTCGGCCTGATATCACCTATGCAGTCAACAAATTGTGCCAGTTCACTAATGCTCTAAAAGAATCACATATGCAGGCAGCGCACAAAGTATTGCATTATGTCAAGGGAACAATTGGTAATGGTTTATTCTACTCAGCTGATAATGATTTGATTCTCAAGGATTTTACAGATGCAGATTGGGGATCTTGTCCAGAAACAAGGAAGTCAGTCTCTGGTTATTGTCTGTTTCTTGGCGATTCTATGATCTCATGAAAGTCAAAGAAACAAGGAACAACTTCACATTCTTCTGCAGAATCTGAATATATAGCTATGCAATTTGTTGTAAGAGAAATTGCTTGGCTAGTGAATTTGCTGAAAGAGTTTGAAGCACCTCAAGATAAACCTGTTGCATTTTTTTTGTGATTCAACAGCAGCAATTCATATTGCAAATAATGCAGTCTTTCACGAACGCACAAAGCATGTAGAGATGGATTACCACATTGTTCGTGACAGGATTGTAAGTGGTTTGATCAAGACTATACATGTGAAAACAGATCAACAACTTGCAGATGTCTTCACAAAACCATTGTTTCCAGCTCAATTCAAGAAATTTATTGGCAAGATGTCACTTAAATCAATTTACTTGCCATCTTGAGGGAGGGTATTAGATAATGGTTTATATTAAACCATTAGATTGTTTGTAAACCGATCTGGTATGATTATAAATCAGATTGGAGGATGGTTTAGGTTGGTTTAGTCTTGAGTATATAAACATCTTGTATTGCTCATTTCATCAACTAAGATCAATAACAGAAACATTTATTCTTCTTCGATTCTCTAACTGAATATTTCTAACAGACTGATATGCTCAAAGTTTACTTCCCTAGAGCTACACCGCAAGTGCACAGAATGCAATTGTAGTATATAGAGGTCGAATCCATAGAGACTTAGATATTTCACGATAAACTATTCAGTTTCGAATTAAGCTAAGTAAATTGATTATTAAAATAAAAGGAGTGCAAATAAATAAAAAATCGGTTTGTATTCAGATGGGAAAAGCGTCAAGCCTAGAAAAATTTTCAGGAAATCAAGTAATGCATATCAACTAATCCGTTAGGATCGAATTAACACCAGTTCTAGAACTCAAATCACTAATATAAAATTAACCAACTGTCGTTGCAAAAATGTACTATATCTATAACCTAAGAAACCAAATTCTTTTGCAGATATTAAGGTTCTAAACAAGCTTTAAGAACATGTTCAATTTGTTCACAAATTATCTAATCCAAATTCTTTTGCAATTATCTAATTTGCTCACCCTGGGTTCTTTCAGATTATAAATTACATTGTCGTATCAATTTAACAACCTATGATCTAATTCTAGGTGATCAAGCCATAATTAGTATTAAGAACAACCTAGGTGAAGAACTATCAAGCTTTGAATCCTAACAGATAAATCAATCTACAATTCTTTGAAAACCCTAATGAGAATCCCTGGACCTAACAAGAGATATACTCACACATATCAATTGAAATCAAAGACATGAATAAAATAGATATCATATGAAATAAAATAGAGAAATAGAAACAGAGGTTCGAAATCTTCTCTCAAGATAGAACAAAGTAAGATCAGCCCCAAGCTTTCAATCTCCCTTAGAGTTTTGTTGCAAAAGCCAAAGATAAAACATAACAAAACCTAAAACCCCTAATTATATAGTCTAAACACGTTTTGGGGTATTTTGTAAACATATAAAACTTCTGGGCAAAGTTCCAATTCTTCAAAATCGCGTGTTTGATGTAAATATCGCCCGTGTCGATCGACACCAAGGGTGGTGTCGGTCGACACCAGTGGTCAGGAACAACACTAACTTCGGCTTCTCAGCTGCAAAGCTCCAGAACGCTCCATAATGTCCAAATGATCAAAAATGTGTGTAAACCTGTAAAATATTCTAAAAGGACTCTAAAGACTCATAAAAAACTCGATTATATACATAATTCCATAATTGATTCCAAAACGCTGATACCAAATTTGCTGAAGCGTTTAAACCGAAGACGTACTTTAACACGGTATGCATCAATAGATCTAATTTGGATGTAATATGGAATTAGAAGAAGTCAAAGAAGATATTATAAGCGGAAATCAACTGTTTATCACTGATGAAGTGCCTCTCCGAGTCGTCTTCTTTGTTTCTTACCGTCTCTCTGTTTTGTTTTGTGTTTGTCTCTTGAATTCTTTGAACTTAAAACTGTGTTATCTTTGTATGCAATATCTGCTATATATACAACACATGAGATGTGTCCAAGAGACACAAAGAACAAGAGACATGTCCAAGAGACACATATGTTCGTTTAATAGAGATGCATAACTATCCGTTAATGAAATTGACTCAGTATTATGCCTTAGTCCTGAGCGTAAACTGACTCTTAACCAACAATTTTATCCTTCATGTATGCCACAAGATAAAAAAGAATCGGGTTTGGAATCCCTAACGCTCTCCAAATTGCTCTTGCATATTCATAGTCGAAAAATATGTTTTGTAGTTTCTTCCTCTTTGCATAATCTTTGACATAAGGAATTGTGAATTATGTGTCTAGTCTTTAGAATCTCTTTCGTGACAAGAGTTCAAACAAATATTTTTCAAAAGAAGTGTTTGAGTTTAGATGTAGTTTGCATAGAAAGAATAATTATTTTAAGAAAAATGGATAAAAAACACAGAAATAAGTATGGTCAGATCCCAAAACATGTCTCGAAATGCATAACTCTATATTGGATTTGATTGGTATCCTTCAACCGCGTCGTTTACAAACAAACCGTCTTAAAGATTACCAATCAATAGAGTGATTAGAATAAACGATTGGAAAAAGTGGTTAGAAAATATGGTTGAAGAGAGTGGTTGGAAGAAAAAATGGGCGGCTGCCAACCACCTAAAAAATAAGGCGGTTCGTTTATAAACGAAGCGGTTAAATATTGTAATTATATATTTTTTAATTTAAAATTTTTTAAAAATAGTATTCATATAAATTATTCTTTATATTAAAAAAATAGAAATATATTTTTCAAAATGTTTTTCATATTTTTATTTTTTTTAATGTCATTTTTTTCTATAACATTTTTTACTATTCAACCACTTGTTACCAATCATTACCACAATTTAAATACTTGTTCTATGTTAACCGCTTTCTTTCAACCGCTCTCTAACCACCGTTTTTTATAACCGCCTTATTTACAGCTGCTAAAAAAACTTTTAACCGCTATGTTTAAATGATGTTACCAATCATTACCATAATTTAAATGCTTGTTTTATGTTAACCGCTTTCTTTCAACCGTTCTCTAACCACCATTTTTTAACCACTTTATTTACAACCGCTAGAAAAACTTTTAACCGCTATGTTTAAATGATGTTACTAATCTAACCCATTATATTTATACATTGTCTTATTTTTTTTTTCATTTCTTTTTTTTTTCCCTTGTTAGACCACAAAAAAAAAATGTTATTTGCCGATTGCCACTACCATACTTCATTTCCAGTTCTAGTTTTTTTTGGCTGATTTTTTTTCCCGGTCATTTCTTTTATACTTTGCCTCCATTTTTTTTCCAACTTCGAGCTTTCTCCATTATCTTCTCTCTGTGAACAAACCTAACTCGGTAAGTTTCTGTAGAGACTCATCTTCTTCCTTCTTGTTAATCCTCTTCCCGTCATCGTTTTCGCTTGGATCTACTCCACCAGTAATTGAAAAACCCTAGAATTCAACTTCTTGCGTCTCTACTCTGTGTTGCATAGCTAAATTAGGGTTTTGATGCTCTTCGAGTTTAATCTATGGTTTATCTGCTTCGCTTGACCTAATAATCTTCGGGATTGGTGTTGATTTTGACAGGTGTTGAGCTTTCGCTATGTATATCAAGCTGGTACGAATTTTTCCTCATCTCTTCCTAATTGCAATTGAAACTTCAGTTCATCTGGTAAATCTCAATATGAATTTTTCTTCTGTGGTTCGAATTAGGTTATAATCGAAGGTTTTAAGAGCTACAAAGAACAAATTGCTACTGAGGATTTTAGCCACAAGGTTAACTGTGTTGGTAATGTCTCTCTTCGTGAACCTCTTTGATTCCATTGTTCTCAGTAGTGTCTGGATCTGTGGTTCGTTGCAGTTCTTTTTGATTGGAGTCTAAACTTGTTGATGAAACTGATGATCTCTTTGTTTTTGTTGATGAAACTTTTTGAATGTAGTTGGAGCAAATGGGTCTGGGAAAAGCAATTTCTTCCATGGTGAGATTGAGCCTTCTTGATCATCTTCTGATCTTTCTCCTTTTTTCACATATTTTTTTCCAATTTTTTATTCTAAGTGAATTTTTGTTTTTGGATGCAGCAATTCGTTTTGTATTGAGTGATCTCTTCCAAAATCTGCGGGGGGAAGATAGGCATGCATTACTCCATGTATGTTCATAAGTTTGTCGTGGGCATTAAAGTTACTTCGTTGAGTGCCTTTCATGTTATCCTGAATTTTCTTTTAACTCCGTGCCTGTTATTTTTTATTGGACAGGAAGGTGCTGGTCATCAAGTTATGTCTGCGTTTGTGGAGATTGTGTTTGATAATCGTGACAACCGCATCCCGGTAATAATTCCATTGCCTAAAACTTTTTTCTGTGTGAAAATTGTGATGGACTGGTTCCTTTTCTTTGATGTAATAGGTGTTCATGTTTGTTGTTGATGTTGAATCATAGTATTGCCATCTACTAATATCTTTGTCAGCTAGAAGCTGAAAAATTGTGTTACTAAGCTGGAAAATATTAGTGGACAGGTTGATATAGGTTAATTCATGGCTTCATGTTAATCACATAAATTTTGAAGTCCTCTTTAGGTTCATAACACCGTCATCATTTTCTTGGCTATTTTTATGGTGCGTTTTTCTTAAGTCATAAATGTGTATATCTTAGCCGCACCTATGAAAATCTAGTAGTATCAAGACATACTTGGGTCCTTATACAAATTAAAATTAAGACACTAAGGCAGTTGGAATCCTTGTAACCCAGCATATCCTTTCTATTCCTGAATGCAAAGTAGTTTCACAAATGGTAATATTTCAGTTGTTCTCATGATCTGTGTTTTTCTCCACTAGGTTGATAAGGAAGAAATTCGCTTGCGTCGAACAATTAATCTGAAGAAGGATGAATATTACTTGGACGGGAAACACATTTCGTGCGTACTTTTTTCTTAAGTTTGTACACTCTTTTCCATTGCCTTATTTTGTGGATGGGTGACAAGTTGTTTAACAATACTTGCAGAAAAAGTGAAGTTATGAATTTATTAGAAAGTGCTGGATTTTCTCGTTCCAATCCTTACTATGTTGTTCAACAAGGAAAGGTAAGATCCTTTTAGAGAAAATTCATTTGGGTTAACTGTGCTAACACAATCTACATTTAAAACCCCCTTTTTTGTGTGGTGTGTTTGTAGATAGCCTCGTTGACACTGATGAAAGATGCAGAACGGCTGGATCTGCTAAAAGAAATTGGTGGTACCCGTGTTTATGAGGAGAGGCGCCGTGAAAGTTTAAAAATTATGCAGGAAACAGGCAAGTTATCAATCTGCAGTAATAGGGCACCCCTTTAAGTTTCAGATGAATGCGTGCATGGCTACCTTAAAAATCTAATTCTGCCAAATGACTTCTATCACAGGGAATAAACGAAAGCAGATCATCCAAGTTGTCCAATACTTGGATGAAAGACTAAGGGAATTGGATGAAGAGAAAGAAGAACTCAGAAAATATCAACAACTTGACAAGCAGAGAAAATCACTGGAATACACCATTTACGACAAAGAGCTTCATCATACTCGGGAGGAACTAGAACAGGTCAGCCAATATAATTAGGCATATGTTTTGAATGTTTTCTCTATTGTTTGTTCAGTGAGTTTGATGTTGCTTATGATTTAAATATTGTCGGTCTCTGTTACTGGTGCAACTTAAATTTTAATGTTTTATTGGCCTCTTGTAGACTCTGTGCTTCTGCTCTTCTCTGAACAAATGTTATTTTATT
Source organism: Cardamine resedifolia (assembly GCA_014578085.1). Lineage (NCBI taxonomy): Eukaryota > Viridiplantae > Streptophyta > Magnoliopsida > Brassicales > Brassicaceae > Cardamine > Cardamine resedifolia. The sequence continues at coordinate 8,163 of VBRH01001234.1, read as the reverse complement.
ATTTTACTGTTCAGTCAATCCTAAGCTTTACCATATCTATAATTGGGCATTTTATTCATGATTTAGGTAGAAGTTGAACGAACTGAGGCATCTGAAGAGTCTACAAAAATGTATGATAGAATTGAGAAGACCCGTGACGACTGCAAGAGCTTAGATGAGTCGCTGAAAGGACTGACAAAAGAGCTCCAGACATTATACAAGGAAAAAGAATCTGTTGAAGAACAACAAACTGAAGCTATTAAGAAGAAGACAAAGCTGGAGCTTGATGTGAAGGACTTTGAGGATCGTATTTCTGGAAATATCCAGTCTAAGGTACTACTAACTTGGTGGCGACTAAAGTGGTCACAAGCTGATACTCACTCAAATTTGTAGAGCAACTTTGATTTGCATATATGCAAATGAATGTCTATTTAATTTTATACATATGTAGAAAATGTGCACTAATGAAGTAATATGGCTTGCAGAATGATGCACTTGAGCAACTTAATGTGGTGGAAAGAGAAATGCAGGATTCTTTGAAGGAACTGGAGGTGATTAATCCTTTGTATGAAAGTCAAGTTGACAAGGAGAAGGAGACAACAAAAAGGTATGCGTGTATAATGTCAGTTTAATACTGAAATAGCTTTGTTCATGCTGAAAATGTGGGTTGTATGTTGCAATAGGCCTCCTGTTAGAGGGCAGTAATTCAAGAAATATTATTGATACCCTAGAAAGATTACGATGATCGTATTGGGTAAAAACTTAGGTGTTGAGATAAAATGGGGGAGTTCTGCTGTTTGGCTCTGGTGATGCAAATTCGGATTTTTTTTTCTTTTTCAGTAGGGTTGTCTTACTTTGATAACTATTGTTTATGGTTTTTTCTTACAGAATCGCAGAGCTGGAAAAAAAGCTTAGCATTCTTTATCAGAAACAGGGCCGTGCCACTCAATTTTCAAATAAGGCTGCTCGAGACAAATGGCTTAGGAAGGAAATTGAAGATCTCAAACGTGTTCTAGACTCAAATATGGTTCAAGTGAGTATATATGAAAGATGCATCGTAGCATAATTAGATCGTATGATCACACAATGTTTTAACGTTGAAAGGATAAAACTGGTCATATCTTGTGTATTTCTATACCATTTTAGATCTCTCTATATATTCATGTTTTGCAGCGAATATATGGAATCAGTTTCATATGATTGGTGATCTGACCTGTTCTTTCTATTCTAGGAGCAAAAACTTCAGGATGAAATTCTTCGCCTCAATACTGATTTGACAGAGCGTGATGCACACATCAAGAAACATGAAGTTGAGATTGGTGAACTGGAATCTCAAATTTCCAAGTCCCATGAACTATTCAATATTAAAAAGAGGGAGAGAGATGAAGAACAGAGAAAAAGAAAGTAAGAAGTTCTGTCATTTCAAATACATGTAAATAAATATAGTAGACAATAATTTGATATAACATAATATATGTTAACACAGGGAAAAATGGGGAGAAGAAAATCAACTATCTTCTGAGCTTGAGAAGTTGAAAACAGAACTTGAACGGGCAAAGAAAAACCTTGATCATGCAACTCCAGGAGTAAGTGATTGGCTTTTGGTATCCCTTTTCTTGTCGCTGACAGTTATATGGAGGGAAAATGTTATTTTTTTAAGAGTAGTTGATATATTAGATCCATCCAAGTCCTTTCGGCTTAGTTAGAAGTTGACAAGCAATGTGCTGACCTTACATCTTTGTTGGGTTGATGTAACTTGATTGCCATTTTCAGATTTCGTTTCTGGCAACTCAGTCCATTCATTGTCGCAGGATGTAAGGCGAGGGCTGAGCTCTATTCGACGGATTTGCTCAGAGAATAGGATCAATGGAGTTTTTGGTCCACTTGTTGAGTTGGTTGATTGCGATGAAAAGTTTTTCACTGCAGTTGAAGTCACTGCTGGAAATAGGTATGCGGGAAATCTGCTGAAATTTACCTCACAGCTACAACTATCATATGTCGCTCTACTTTTAACCTTATGATCTGCTGTTGTCATTTCTTGTTCTATGACCAGCCTATTTCACGTGGTTGTTGAGAATGATGATATTTCAACCAAGATAATTAGACACCTGAATTCTCTAAAGGGTGGACGAGTGACCTTCATACCTCTGAATCGGGTGAAGGCACCTCACGTAAACTATCCAAAAACTTCTGATGCAATACCACTGCTGAGAAAGTTAAAGTTCGACCCTAAGTTTGCCCCAGCATTTGGTCAGGTGCTCTTTTTGTTCTCTGTCCACCACCTTAATGCCCAGCAATATCTTGTCACCTTCCGAGCTTTTTATGTGCCTTTCTGTTCTCAAATGACCACTTATTTAAATATATAGGCTCTTGATGGCACTATTTGCTTCTGTGTTTATGTTAATGTCATTATATTGTAATGCATCTTGATGTAGGTTTTTGGTAGAACTGTAGTATGCTGTGATTTGAATGCGGCAACAAGAGTTGCTAAGAATGATGGCTTGGATTGCATAACTATGGAAGGTTGGAACTGAAATTGTATTTATATTCACTTTACTTTCTATTTGAACATGTATATGGTACCTGAAGGCTCTGTTGTGCCATGACAGGTGACCAGGTGAGCAGAAAGGGTGGTATGACCGGTGGATTCTATGACCACAGGCGATCAAAATTGAGATTCATGAATATCATAATACAAAATACTAAGTCTATAAATGTGAAGGAGAAGGTGTTGGATGATGTTAAAAGGCAGCTACAAGATATCCTTTCCATAACTCGCTGTGGTTTACTTGTTATTGCATTTTGGCTTTCTTATCAACTATATCATTTTTTGGTTTATTGATGTGTGTTTGAATGTGTGTTTTTTTTCTCTATATTCCCCATGCCAATAGTTCTCCATTCATAGTGTTTACTTAACTTGTCTCACGGATAGATCAGCAGATCACACAGCTTGTTACTGAGCAGCAGAGACTTGAAGCAGATTGGACGCACTGCAAATTACAGGTGGAGCAACTTAAGCAAGAGATAGCTAACGCAAATAAGCAGAAACAGGCTATACACAAGGCTCTTGAAAACAAGGTACCATTATCTTATGCTTTTTTTGCCTTCAATTCATTTTCTTGGAGTGGTCTTCAGTATTATTATGACGTTCCCGCATGCTGCGAATACTAATTTTCTTCATCTTTTTGCAGGAGAAATCATTAAGTGATATTAGAACACGAATTGATCAGCTTAGATCTAGCATGTCTATGAAAGAGGCTGAAATGGGAACAGAACTTGTGGATCACCTAACTCCAGAAGAAAGGGAGCAATTGTCGCGATTAAACCCTGAAATTAAGAATCTTAAGGAAAAACTTATTGCATACAAGAATGATCGCATTGAGGTTGGTGTTTAAGAAAAATAAATAGTTTGAATGTTTTTTCTTTGAATTGATTTCTGATTTGCGTGCATTCTTTTCTTAGAATAAGTCTGATTTATGTGTTTTCATTACAAACAGAGGGAGACAAGAAAAGCAGAGTTGGAGACTAATTTGGCTACCAACTTAAAGAGAAGAATAAATGAGTTACAGGCTACTATAGCTTCCATCGACGATGATAGTTTGCCTAATTCAGCTGGCTTAAAAACACAAGAACTTAATGATGCAAAGTTGTTGGTTGATGAGGCCAAAAAAGAGCTCAAAAGTGGGTCCCAAACATTCTGATCTACTTTAATTGACATTGCTTGAGCTTGGTCTTTTACTATTTACATGAGTACACTCATTGCCATTTCGTGGTTTTAGGTCTCTGTGACAGCATTGATGAGAAGACAAAGGAAGTCAAGAAAATTAAAGATGCAAAAGCAAAGTTAAAGGTAGTATAATCTGCAAATTAAGCGATTATCGTTTTTCCTACAGGTATCTGACAAAAGTTTCTTGTTCTCTCAGGCATTGGAAGATGACTGTGATCGGACAGTGCAAGATGTAGGTAAAAGGTTGGAGGAACTTTTTAGCCGTCGCAACTCACTCCTCTCTAAGCAAGAAGAGTATACGAAGAAGATTAGGGGATTGGGTCCATTGTCGTCTGATGCTTTTGACACGTAAGTTTTCTTCTTCTGTTTCATATTGCTCCTGCATCTAGCCAGAATTGCTCTCTCAATTTAGTTGGATTTTTTACAGTAACACCGTCTTTAATTTCCATTTTTCTAAAGTACTTGTCCAATAAGTTTGTAGTCGTCATCGGCGGTAACTGTTATATGTCCTGAGATTGTTGTTCGAGAACTTCTATCACATGTATAAGCTATGGAATATTATAGGTATAAAAGAAAAAATATCAAGGAGCTGCAGAAGATGCTACACCGGTGCAGTGAACAGCTGCAACAATTCAGCCATGTAAACAAGAAAGCGCTTGATCAATATGTAAACTTCACAGAACAACGAGAAGAACTTCAGAAACGGCAAGCAGAGCTTGATGCAGGAGATGAGGTAAATATTGGGAGGTTTCATACTCTTTACCAAATTCTATGTAGAAAGTAGAACTTATCTGACACATGTCACAACTTTTGCAGAAAATCAAAGAACTGATTACGAATCTGGATCAGCGGAAAGACGAATCTATTGAACGTACTTTCAAAGGTGTTGCACATCACTTCCGAGATGTATTCTCTGAGCTTGTGCAAGGTGGATATGGTGCCCTTGTCATGCAGAGGTTAAAGGCATGTTTCTGCTTCCCTTTTCTCGATAACACGTTTTGCTCTCTATCTGTTGTCTACTTTGAATCCCTTGTGTGTTTTTTCCATTATCAAATGGTTAGCTAAATATCAGAGTACAACTGAACGAGATAAACCATGTGTAGAGGTTTTCTGGTATTTCATTGTTGTCCGATGCATTTTGTTTCCTCGTTAATTTTCACTTAAACCTTTACATTGTCTCTACCAGTAATCTGCACTACTGTCTTTTGACTGATTCTTGCCTCTGTGTAAAGCTTGTGTGATCCCTTTACTAATTAGTTTGGTGGACATGAAACATTTTGTGTACATATTCAGGATCATGATGAAGATGATGATGATGACGAAGATGATGGTGGAAATCATGAAGCTAACGCAGACGGAGGAAGGCTGGAGAAATACGTTGGCGTAAAAGTGAAGGTACATAAAGACTCGTCGACACTACATATATAAAGAAAGTTAATATCATTTTCACTTGCCTGATCATAGTTGGTACTTGCTTGGTAGGTGTCGTTTACTGGTCAAGGGGAGACACAATCAATGAAACAATTGTCGGGAGGCCAAAAGACCGTTGTTGCCCTTGCGTTAATCTTTGCCATTCAACGATGCGATACTGCACCATTCTATCTATTTGATGAGATTGATGCTGCACTTGATCCTCAGTATCGAACCGCTGTGGGAAACATGATACGTCGTCTAGCTGACGATTATGGCACGCAGTTCATAACCACAACTTTCCGTCCGGAGCTAGTGAAAGTTGCGGATAAGATATATGGAGTATTCCATAAAAACAGAGTGAGTGTTGTGAATGTTATTTCAAAGGATCAAGCGTTGGACTTTATCGAGAAAGATCAATCCCATGATACATGATCAGTCTAAGGTTGGTTAACACTTCGTTGCGTGACACTTGTTTAAGTGGGTTAACATTTTATCAGATTTGCTGCTAGGAATATATATATCTCTAATGTGCAGTTCAGGTTGTATAATTATCTAAGTATACCTAAAAGTTAATGGTTGTACCTTTCTTGACTTTGATGCATTTATGCAACAACTTTTCGATTAATGTTGCGTTAAATGAAACAATGGACCGTCTCCACACATAGAGGAACTAACATAAGAGGCCATAAATACAAAAGTTATCGAAATCTTCAAACCGGAATAATTTTGTTTTCGTCTGGACTGTAATATCATTTTTGAATCAAGGGATCTAGTGAGAGTGTGAGACTGTGAGAGTCTAAGACCAAAATATAAAATAGCATAAGACTTTATTTTAAAAACATGAATATCAAAAGTGATATTAAGACTTTTTCAGGTCTATCAATTAACTCATCTACTTTCAGTATGTAGGAATCGATCAACGGAGAAATAAAAATCGATCAACGGAGAAATAAAAATAATACACTAAGAATGCAAATCTTGATTCAATCTAAGCAATAAAAGGGTTTTTGGTTATAAAACAAACTTTGAATCTAAATAAAAGCGGAAAAATAAAGAAAATTGGTTTTGGGTAAAAGCTTTTTGAAGTGGTTTCAAAAAAGTTTTTCTTTGGATAATTGCTCTCAAAACATAGAATTACTACCTAAACGCAAAATTCATCTAAGAAAGGAAACAATTGGTGCATACAAATTTCAACTCTCGTTATCCTATCTCATCTCATGAAATGCATCATAGTTTCTACCATTTTTCTCATTCTCTTTTCAACCCCATATATATATATATATATATATTTATTTTGTACAATTTTAGGGAAGCTACACTTTTTCTTTTCTTATTCATACTTAAGATTTATAGATTTTTGGCTTTATAACTTTGTTTCCCTAGGGACTCTTTTCATAATATTGATCAAGCTTTATTTTCCAACATCCAAACCAACTACCCAATCAAACCATCCAAGTTTTTCATTACAATCCTAATCGATCGCTAGTTTTACCATTGCTAGCTAAAACGAGAGTTACTCCTTTGTTGTTCCCGAGACTCTCGAGTTTTTGCAAAATCGTAGCATTATCAACAAAATGCCTCACTCATCAAATCAATCAAAGGGTTTGAAAGAATGGTTAGGATTAAAGGTAGGTGAACCATTCTAAATGTGAGAATAGTCATTCGGGTTAGAACAAGGGTGGCAAAGTGGATAAAATAAACTCGAATGTGACTTATAGTCGACCATGAGAATGCCAAATCACCCTAACCAAGAAGATTTTTTAAAAATTAAGTCCAAGTTCATAGATTTGCTTAAAAATCAAGCGAGCATTACAAAAGTAGAAGAAGCATTTCGAAAGATGCAAAAGTCCAAACATGGATTTTTTTTTATTGTTTCAACATGCTGAAGCAACAAATAACCATGACTAAGGGTAACGATCTTAATCCTAAGCATGAACTTCTACAAGGCAAATATCTCATATGCATATGCGAACCTTTTTTTTTTGTCAAACGCATATGCGAACCTAAATGCTTTTTTTATGCTTTTCAAAATTTTCAAAACATTTTTTTGGCGTTTTCAATGCATATATTTATGCACAATGCAAGATTCAAGATAAAATAAAACAAAACAAAACAAAACACATGATTAGTAGACATGTCTCTCCCCCAAACTTACTTTACACCGTCTCGGTGTGAAATAAAATTCAAGAAAGAGACCAAAACAAATAAAATGCAAAATGAAAGATATAAAGAAGTAAAGAAGAATGGTATATAAAAGGGAGTGAAAGAGCCATACTGTGGCCCTAGTCGGGAACCTTAGGGAGTGGAGAGATTGGAGGAGTTGTTGAACTCCGTAGATGGTCCTTAAATGCGAGTGTGAGGACCGACTAGGGCCATATCGGGGCCCTAGTCGGGAACCTTAGGGAGTGGAGAGATTGGAGGAGTTGTTGAACTCCGTGGATGGTCCTTAAATGCGAGTGTGAGGACCGTCTTCATCAACTCTTCAACACCTTTGAGCCTTTGTTTATGATTTAACTTGATACTTTCAATTTTGGGTTGGTTTCGATTCAATTTTTCGGGCCATAATATTTTTTCTACCCCTAATTTAAGCCAAATTTATACAATTTTTACTTAGGGTTCGTTCTTTTGCTTATCCATAATTACCATCTCAATGATTCATCCAAATACTCTATCTGGATAATCCATCTCAATGTTGTTCGTTTCTATTTTGGGTTGTTCATTTGGATAATCCATCGAAATTAACTTTTGTTTGTTTGGTTAGTTTTTGTAAATCTACATCTCCATATACATGCTTTTAATAAGAAAATGACTAAAACACTCATGCTTTAATCAAATCATATTTTTAATCTTAATCTTAACCATATTAATTTTAATTGTTGATCTAAAATATATTTACAACTAAATATTTTTCAAATTATTATTTGGCATTAAAAATTTATTTTGGTCATATAAATTTATAAATAAATTAAGATCCAAAATTCGCAAAATTGCGTTTCTAGCCCAAACGCAAAATCTCAATTTTTTTTTTTTTTTTTTTTACCAAA
>VBRH01001233.1:22070-32627 GCA_014578085.1 Cardamine resedifolia | reverse complement strand
TTAATAATAATTAATTATATTAGTAAATAAAATATATATTTTTTAATGTTAAACACCAAAAAAAAAAATTTGGTGCAAGATTTGGTGTATGATTGGAGAAGAATCAACACCAAATTTGGTGTTTTGGTGTATGGTTGGAGATGGCCTAAAGCATGGGCTTTACCTGCTTTACCTCGGGGTCGGACCTGGATGGCACATTAGCTATATAATCATCATTACGGAGTATGACATATGACTTTCTTAACCTTATCAACTCTTAGCGTGGGAGTATCAGAGTAATTGAAAGTGTACAAAGTACAAAATTGGCGAAAGAGAGAATAAATAGTGAAATGTTTTTATGATAGTTATCAGTTCGGATTACATGCATCTAAGTATTAGGAGGTATGAATAAACAGTTTGCCGGTTTATTTAGTGAGGACATTCCTTTCCACAACCAGATTCTATAATGATAATAAATACATTGCAACATATATATTCTCAAACACAGTTCATGCAAACAACATGAAAACTAACAACCTAAATAATTCACAATCAATGATCAATGCAACAGCCATCACTCGATTACATGCAGGAAAAAGGTTCTTTAACATATGTATGTTCTCCAAGACCATGCATACCTGGCCCCCGGCCTATTTTCTTTAAAACTTGTCCCGGACATATTCTTTCTTTTCAAACTTGGTCCTGACCTATTATTTATTTTTAAACCTGGCCTATGACGTATTCTTTTCTCGGGTCGTCAGCCATTTTAAGCCGCCATGTTTGGTACCCCCTTTTGGATAGCACTCTCTGCACCGACAAACCTGTCACGCGTGTGACCCGGGTTGTTGTAGTATAGTGGTAAGTATTCCCGCCTATCACGCGGGTGACCCGGGTTCGATCCCCGACAATGGCGCCAATTTGATAAAAAAATTTTTACACCGGGTCTATTAAATAAACCTTATGTACATTGTAGTAAAAAGGGTATCAAATCCACAGAGACTAAGGATTGCAACAGTAGAGATGCGGAATTTTAAACTAATCTAGAGCAAATAGTGTTTTTAGTTTATGTAAATAAGAAGAAATGAAGACAAGTGAAATGCAAAAGGGGAAAAATAAGAGAAAGGCAATGGACCATGAGTTCTACTATCAAGGGAATGAAATAACAATCAAACAATGATGAAATAGATTGCATTAAACACCATCCTAGAACATGGAATTCATAACTATGACTAATCCACTCTCGTTGCACTAATCACTTCACTAATCATTTGATAATCAATAACCATCGTTAGCTACCAAAATGATCAATGAGCATTAATAATTAACTACAATAAGTTCACTTAACACCCTAATCAATAACTCCCGTTCGCTAGGTATGTAAAGCTCATAAAAAATTTGGTTCAAGCATTTCATCGAACACCTTGTAGGCGTGGAAATGTCTAAGTTCTAAACTGCCAATTTCTTGGCTAATCTAGCATTATGAACAACCTAAATGAAGGATCTAACCATAATCAACCTAAACAATCATCATCTAACCATCTGATATAGAAACGAAAATGATAAAAGATAAAGATGATGGAGGATGGGATTAAGCAACTGGACTAAGGTCACTCTTTACTTAATCATTGGATGATCAATGGAATCAAAGTGGAAAAATGGAGAATCAACAACTGGACTAAGGTCGCTCTTTGTTGATTCGATAGAGATGAAGATGAATAGAAGATGGATCGAGAGCACCACAAAGGCTATGGCAAGGCCTTTGATACAGCTTGACAAATTCTAGTTCAAAGGATTCTCACNCAATGAACTTAGAACTCCAAAAATATCAAGATATCACATCTTGAAAGAGAAAACCTCTCTGATTATTACTCAACTCGAAATCTATCTTTTATTCATGAAAATGGGTCTCTATAAATAGAGAAAATACATCAACAAACTCCATATAAGTTGCTTAACATGCAGAGCATCTAGAGAAACGAAATTCAAACTCTAATCTGCATGTAAGAGAGAGAAAAATACATTAATAAATGTAGTTTTTACTATGGACGAAAATGAAGAAAAGAGAAAAGAAAAGGATAAAGAGATGGATTTACAAAGATAGAGATGAAGATATCTTCATTAGAGTTGCATCTTATGATTAAAATCAATCCAAAACATCAATAAGAGTTAGGATCTAAAACCAACTCTCCATAAAAGAAAACTTTGGGTTTTAGATGTTCTTCAACAAGTATTTATAGGGAGAAGGAAAAACAAGCTTTGTTTAACACTTAACCAATAAAACAAATTCAGTTCAGGAACAAATTATGAAATCAGTACCGGTTCAACGGCCATGCAAGGTTGCTAGGAGTCTGGCCGCTAGCTCCCAGCGGTGTCATCAAACCGCTCAAGTTGGCCGCTGGTTCCTCCGATGATTTTTGCCACTTCTCCAGCGGGTATGTTTGGCCGCTGAGTCATACCGCTCATCACTAAAATAGTTGTATCTCCTTAACCGCTGCCCCCAAATCACTCAAGACTACCAGCATTGGAAAGCTAACTCCATTTCCTATAACTTTCATCAAGGGATCTGTAGCTAAATCTCAAGTAAAAACCTTTATATGAGTCGATATTTGAGACACTTTGGTTTAGTTCTTGATCTTTTTTTCTCTTATTTTCATCCAAATGATCTCTCTTGTTGCATAGCTCACTCCAATACCTATAAAATAAGAAATGTATGCAAACATGCACCTAAAGACCTAAATATGCAATGCAAACACAAGACATCTATGAGAAATTAAATCAAATACATGCTAAAAAGCCAACCTATCAAACTTGTACATCCTCTACATCCTCTGCTTCCGTGTCAGTTTGATTCTCTACATCCTCGGCGCCTTCCTCTGTTAGAATAGCAAATCTAAATGGAGAGACAAACAGTTGATTCTCCTGCTTTTTCTCAGAGGATCAGCTAGCTTTCCCCGGAGAGACCGTATACCAGCCTTCCTCAGTTGCCTGACTCTTCTCTTGTGTTTCTGAAATAGACATCTCCACTAGAATGTTCTCCATTCCCTCTTATCTCTTTTGCCTTTCTAATATCCGTGGATGTTCAATCGGTAGTAGCTCCAGGGAAGCTTTCTCCATTGTAGCCATTGTACTCGTGTTAAAAGAGTTACTTGCTTAATCTGACAATCTTTGCCTAATTGTCCCCAATTTGAACATTATGTGCATCGAGAAGGTAGCCACAGGTACACAAATTCAATCTCTGCATCTATGCCATGCTTAGATTTGAAATGATAGAGTTTAGGTCAAACCTTTGTCGTATCTGCTTCAACAAACACTTTGCTTCTTCAAAGTTTAAACAGAGCTCTGTTTCTGGTTGTAATCGCATATTTTTCCCCATTGCACTAGCTATGAAATCCAAACCATTTCGCGAGTACATTTTATGAGAAACATTTTCAATGTGATCCACATCGGTACTATTTTTATTTTTGGTATTTCTTCTTTAATCACCGGAGACCACTTTGAAATATCAGCAATATTCCACATGCCTCACCTTAAAATTTGATTTCGAGCTTGTGCATCCTTTATACGAAACTTAATTGTGGTTTCATTAACCAAAAACACATCAATATGGATCGTCTTGTTCCCAGGGGTCAGATTTTGTTCACAATAACATGAATCTTAGTGTCATGTGGAGCTTTGTCTAGAAATTTGCCTTCCAAGAAATCTTCCCATATAGGCAATTCATCTGGAATTTCAACCATGGAAGTTCCATCAACAACTTCAACTTTCATATCATGTTTTGATTTAGATTCTCTATTTTCCACAACATCCACCCATTACTTTGACTTCACTTCTTTGTGAGAAACACATTTCTCCTGCACCAGAGGAGAAACCCCCATCTCTGGCACCGACATGCCCTGCGGCAAAAACCTTTAACCTAATCGCCTTGTGTATTCCCCTCAAAATCGCCTTGCTGACGTGTCCTAAATCCTTCTATCGATTACTAACCATTTTTTTGATATTTGTTGAGTCAAAGTGTGTTTATAGTGTCATTAATATTTTATCGAGTCATGACAAGTTTTGAAACGTTTTGGAGTAAAGGAAAAGTTTTTGGATCATTTTGGATGATTGGAGATCCAGGACTTCGTATAAGCATCATAAGTTTAGCCTTTGATGGAAGACTTTCCACTGTTAGATCGATCTCATATTTTGCCACAAGCTAGAAGAGGCTTTTAGCTTTCATTTTCAAGTAGTTTGAAGGAAATCTAACGGTGAAATCAAAAGTTATGGCCAATTTACTGAAGATATGTCAAAATGGCTCACAGCTGAAGTAGACTCGGGATGTAATATTGATTGGTACAGCTTGAGTACCGATCGGTAATGAGCCAAGACACTATTTTAGAAGCCTAAAATTAACAAAATTAAGCAGAACCTATTCTCTTCACAATATAAAACTAAGACTTGACTTTTGGACCTAGTTATAGCCACTCTACTCACTTCTTAACATTGTTCTTATCTTTGTAATCTTTAGGGAGAAGATCTCTAATCCTCTTGAAAATTGGATAAGATTTCTAAACTCTTTTATCTTATTTGTAAGTAAATTATGTGTTCTTTATATTTAATTTGCTTGTTCTCTGTTTCTATGTGTGAATAGTTTTATCATTGGGTATTGGGTTTTCTAAGGGGAATTCATGGTAGATTTATCTTAGGTTGATTTGATAATTGATCATATAGTTCGTCATTTAGGTTTGCTATTCATGCTTAATCTATTTTAACTATTTAGATTATGCCCTAAGTTGAATTCACCGTGGCACCAAAAGAGTTGTTAAATCAACCGATCTAGCCTAGATGAGCAAAGTGTCTTTAGCCAACGACAGTTGATGTTACTACACTTTGTCAACATATCAAATTAGGATCTCATCTCATGTATGAATTTCTATTGACAAATGACGGTTTAGTTGTAATGAGTTTTATTGCATAGATAGTTGTTACACGCAATATTGGGATAACTTTATATTTGAATTTGAGTTCTACAACGGCTAATAACATATTCCCATTTATTGTTGCATTCACTCTCATGAATCCCTGATAGAATTCTCACCGTCTAATGCTTTATTTTATTAAATTTAACTTGCTTTTACACGGAGTTTCACAATAACATTTCGAATCACCTAACAACCTAACGGTTTGCGGAAACAACCAAACAACAACAGCGATAAATAATAATAAACCCTCCCGGTATGTCATCTTGAACTGTCACCGCAGTTCCACGAGCTTCAGCTAGCTTTATCCTTTCCCTTACCTGCGCTATTATGAATAGACGCAGTAAGTATTTAATAAATATTAAGGAGGCGATCAACCCGTCTACTAGGTCAATTAGGATAAAATTACAAAAATACCCCCAGCATAATTAAATGCCCGGACTCGATAAACAGCAAAACAACAACTTGATAGAAATTAATTCACCGCAAAATAATGAATTAAATAATCAACGACATTTTTAAACAACCAAAAAGTGATTTAAACAACTAATTCAACGGCAAATCACGGAAAAATCACTGAAAATAATACTAAAATTAACAGCAATTAACGGCAATTTTTCAGAATTTATTTCAGCAATAAATAAGCGGCGATAATCACAGAAAACACAGAAATAAATCCTAACACGTAATTGCCCAGGAAAATTTTCCATAAAAATATCCGACCACGGTACTGCACAAATCTGGATCACGCACAGAAAATTTTGCGACAATAGACTGAAATTTCCCGAACCTCTCGGGATGAAATAACACCTAAAACTCCCAAACGCGATCTAACATAAAAATAAAAAATAACACTTCACTAAAACTATGCAACTTAAATCACAAAAGGACAAAAATAAACACACGCTCAGCATCTTCTTCTTCGTGGAGTCCTGCAACTACTCCTGCCACTCTCATGGCATCTCCACGCCTCAGCTCTGCATCCCGGCCTCGCGATCACGGCCTCTACTCCACAACAGCACCCGACACGGCGTCTCACCACACGCCCAGCCAACCCGGGCATTTTACTCCTCATGCCACCGCGCTTCCTCAGCCCTCTCTGAAACGCCCCGACCCGTTTTTTTTTTTAACACTACTAATAATAACCCCATAATTAATATTAACTCCCAGCAGGCGAAAACAATTAACAACTCAACGATAAACGATTTATTATAAACCAATAAATTCGCAAATCAAAACTAACATCCTAACCGTTTACGGAAAAACAACAATCACGACAAACAGCAATTTATAAATAAATAAAATACATAACAACCCTACCGGTATGTCATCTTGACCCAAACCGCAGTCCCACGAGCTTCAGCTAGCTTTATCTTTTCCTTTACCTGCGCCATTACGAATAGACGCATTCAGTATTTAATAAATACTGAGGAGCCGATCAACCCGTCTACTAGGTCAATTAAGATAAAACCCCTCGACAAACAGCAACAAATCAACTCGACAAAATTAATTCACCGCAAAATAATGAATTAAAATCAATCAACGACAATTTAAACAGTCAAAAAGTGATTAAAACAATTAATTCTCAGCAATTAATTCAACAGAAAATTACGGAAAAATTACCAAAAATAATTTCACAATTTACCGCAATTATCAGCATTTTTTCCAGAATTTAATTTAGCAATAAATAAACGGCGAAATTCAAAAAATTACAGAAATAACTCCTAACAAATAATTATCCAGGAAATATTTTCGTAAAACTATCCGACCACGGTACTGCACTCACCTGGCACACGCACGGGAAATTTTTGCAACGAAAATTCTGAAATTTCTCGGAAACTCGCGGGATGAATAACCCTTTAATTAAAAACCAAGCGATCTAAAAAAAGAAAAGAAATACAAAATAAAACAATTGAACCAATTAAAATCATTGACTAAACCGATACTTAACCGAACCAAAAGTCATCTTCTTCACGTGATTTCTTTTTTTCTGTGATTTCGTTCCTCGCCGTAACGGAAGTTTCCTTCCTCCATCACCTCTCAGTCAACTCCTCGTCAAACTGACGACACACCGGTCAATCCTCACGCCGTAGCACCACCACCGATTCAACCTTTCCATGATCGAAGTCACAACGTCACCGGACTATCATCCTCCGATGTGACTTCGTCAAGCTCAACTTCGACTCCCCAACACCACGACCGCACCAACACGATCACCACGCCCTCGCCGTATCAAGTCCCAACAAGACTCGACGTTTGCGACATCACCGGCGCTTGGCCCTCACGTCACCGCCCTCATCATCCATCTCCGATCACAACCACAAACAAGCTCAGGCATATAACAAAGAAGGAAAAAGGGGTCCCTTACCTCACGAAGACGAGAGAGGAAGAAGTGACCACGATCCCGACGTTAGCGATCACCACCACACTCGACACCCCCTTTCTCACTTCTTGCAATCACCGGAACTTCCACTCCTTTTCTCTCTTGGGTTCGTGATGAAGCTTCTCACCGATGTGCGATGCAGCTTCTCTTCTTTGTGGGTTCGTGGCTGAAGGCGTGAGGTGAAGTAATGGAGATAACGAGACGCGTTTTAGGGTTTAACACCATCTCCAAAAATTGACAATTAGTCCTCCAACTCTCTGATTTTTCTAGAACAGCCCCACCAACTTTTAAATTGATCAACTAAACCCACTAGGAAAATCTGATCATTAAATTTAGCCCTTAACTTTAAGATTCTCCAATAACACCCCAACTCTAATTAAATCAAAAGTCTAAAACCCGTTATTTAATCCAAAATAACCGGACGCTAAATAAAATTTCCCGTTTTCTGGGACACGGGTGTTACTCTCTCTCTCTCTCTCACTCTCACTCTCGCTACCAAAACAACTCAGCAACGAAAACAACACAAGGACAATACAACCAAGCTTACCTAGACGAGAACGACACAGCTTCTCTCGCACGGCAGCCAGTCACGACCAGCTCCCTGTCTCCTCTCTCCCGCGATCTTCTCCTCTCACTTTCTCGGCCAAAAATTTGTTCACAACTCAACTCCTCCCTTGGTGAACTCGCACACAACTGAGGATGAAAGGAGTCAGCGTGCAGCTTAAGGAGGAAGAAGAGATTAGGGTTTTAACCCTTTTCTCACAAAATTGCAAACAGGCCCCAAACAATTCTACAGCTTAAACTTTTGCCCCCACAGCTTTTTAAATCATCAATTAAACCCACCCGAAAAACTGATTTACACAATTCAGCCCTCTAACTTTTAAATTCTTC
This sequence comes from Cardamine resedifolia, assembly GCA_014578085.1. Taxonomy (NCBI): domain Eukaryota; kingdom Viridiplantae; phylum Streptophyta; class Magnoliopsida; order Brassicales; family Brassicaceae; genus Cardamine; species Cardamine resedifolia. Next base: position 24,416 of record VBRH01001233.1, on the reverse strand, counting down.
AAATAAAACCTCAATTAATAGGAATACGGATGTTACAACATTGCTCTTTCCTCCTCTGTTTCCTGAAACTTCTTCATCTTCTCCATCTGTAAGAAATTTCATTACATTTAATTTTTCTATGGATACTAAATATTAGCAAGATAACTACATGTTACAAGCATATATATATATATATATATATATTATAAGAGGAGTTGTGTAGATGTTGATATAATTATTTTTTGTTGCTCTCTATTGCAGTTTTCTTCATACTAAAGAGACACGGTTAAGTTCTGCTGGAATACTCTTTTTTCTCAAGACACGGTGAATATTTCTTCATACTAATGATTAAGCGAAACCTCAAGAGTAACTTTTATTGTTCTAATGTCAATCTTGATTCTTTTGTGCGGAATAAAGAACAGATTATTTGTTAATTTTTCTTTCAATTTGCAGAGATGTCCACCTTTAGGTACCAAGGAGGCATGGCTGTTTCTGGTAAGTGATTCTTCAAAGCTGGCATTTTTCATTTAGTAGCAGCCTGAAACAATCTCAACCGTGTATATATTCTGAAGTCTATGAACACTTCTTTCCATTGATTTGCCTCTTTCTTTCTCAATCAAATGGCAGATTTTTAATCATTTGGAAGTTAAAAGATCAAGTCTTTAGATTGAGGAAGAACAGTGATGGTTTGAAGAGCATAAAAGAGGATATAACTGAAGCTGGTTAGTTTTTTTTTTTCAGGGATGCAATGAATTTTAAACGGCAGCCTTATTTGCTAAGCTTTTTGTTTTTGGAAGTGAAGTTGTAACAGCCCATTACCAGCCCAAGGCCCATTCAAATCCGAGGCCTGTTAGCATTTCGGAGGCCCACAAAGGCCCACGAAAATTCTGATAAAAACCCTACACTCCCCTCTATAAATAAGACCATCACCCTCTCATTTTTCCTCACCTTACCGCTACGTCGAACCGCTGCCGAAATTCCGATCGTTTTTCTGACCATTTTTCCGACGAAGCCGTATTCATCCAAGATTTCACATAGCAGTTCATATCACCCGTGCCAACATCTTTCACGTTGAAGCCACCGCCAAAATCATCCGGTAAAGTGCTCTTTCACCTTTCGCAAAACATCAAACCGTCTGATCTCTCTAACCGTAGCGAATCTCATAGATCCGAGACCACCAGTAGAAGCATATCGACGAGACGAGTCCAGAGGTCCAAACCGCGTCCCCATCGGAGGCCGGACGTGCCCGCACTCGCCGCCATAAGTTTGAAGAGTGACGCCCACTCGCGGCCACGCGCCACTGCATTTCCCGCGCGTAAAGCTCACGCGCCGTCGCGCTCCACCGTCTTCTCGCCGCCGACAACTTTCCGGTTAACCGGCGACTTTTCCGGTGAGTTTTGCGGTACACTTGAGACTTTTTCCGGCGAGTTGACCGTTGACCATTGACCGGGTTGACCGCGCTGACCGTTGACCGGTTTGACCATTAACCGAGTTGACTTTGATCGCGTTGACTTTGACAGCGTTGACCTTGATAGCGTTGACTTTGACCAAAAGTTGACTTTTCAAAGTTGACCGTTCGGTCCGGTTTGACCCGTACGGTCCAGTTTTCGCAGTTTTATAGCTATTCTAATTAGATTTTCGTGCGATTTCAGATTTAGAGACCGTTCAAGCGCACGAGGATCAGTAGCCGTTTCCCAAAAAGCTAAGGTGAGGGCTACCCATGCAATCCTCCCTCCATATGGAGCTTATCCGTTATTACTTCGGCTGAACCGTTTCTATTGAGAGTTTAGTACTAGGATATGTATGGTCTGTGTGATCGAGTGTCTCCGTGATCGAGTCTGCTTTCTTTCGTGTAAACCGGACATAGGATAAATAGATGATTTCATATTTTGATTGTTCACATGATTGAGGTGCTAGTGTTGTGGAATATATTATGTATTTGTATAGACTTGGCGGGGTACACAGTGGACTGTGTATTACCGGAGTCGAGTGATGCCCCGACGGGGGGTGTGAGTGGGCACTATCCCACGCGATGCCTCGACGGAGGGTCTGAGTGGGCACTATCCCACGCTAAGCCTCTACGGAGGGTGTGAGTGGGCACTATCTCATACTGAATCCTCTACGGGGGGTGTGACAGGGCACTATCCCTTACCTAGGACCATTTTTTGCTTTGTGTGGGTGCTTTAGGTGTCGTGTTTGTAACATGTTTTAGGGCTAGACTTATCGTGGATGTGGTGAAGCCGGTACACGGTCTTGCGTGGCTTAGCATTCACACACCTCGCTGAGTAACTCCCCTGTTACTCACCCCTCATTTCTTCCCTTTCAGGTGAGCCACACGAGTAGTCGGAGATGCGGGACAATGGTGTG
>VBRH01001232.1:0-20873 GCA_014578085.1 Cardamine resedifolia | reverse complement strand
AAAAAATCTTACAACTCTGAAATCAATGAGTATACATAGAGAATATACAGAAAAAGGAAAACATGTGAAAGATAGAGAATGTTAAGCTTAAAACGGGAGAACATTTTGTATGTGGTTCAATCTTTTGAAGACAAAAGAAATAAAGATAATATAAGTAAAACATAGAAACACATAAGGATTAAGGAAGATTGGTGATCTATGTAATTGGTCCATGGTTCAATTTTATCGCGTTGATGAGGGAAACAAGGAGAACGAGGAAGAAAAAGAATGAGTATATTTTCAAACACACTAAAACGCAATTGAAGTGCAAAAAGATAAGTGCACGCATTGGTTGTTCTCTAACATAAGTTTTTAATACTTTTGAGAGTTCTCATACTTTATATTATGTGTTATTCAAGAGTTTACATAGGGATATAGATTTGGAGACTGAATTTATAAGTGTTGGATTTGGGTTGAGTTGTGTGTAGTTGTGAGCATCTGATTTGATCAGTTGTATGGTACTTTTGGATGAAGTGATTTAAATGCTACATTTTTTGACAAGGCCGAGTAGCATCTATGACACATCTTTATGAGAGGAATACATGTTTACTACAATCAGATGGTTGAACGCGTTTGTTTAGTTATATTATTCAATATAATTTTTTTGTTCCAAAGTTAACAATATGGATCAAGATTACATATATAACTATCTAAAATTTTTATGTGAACATAAATATACAACAATCGAGTATCTAAAAAAATTTATGAATTCAATTTTTTTTAAGATTTGTTATATCATATATATGTTGTCGATATATCATATATTTTTTTTTAAGATTTGTTATATCATATATATATTGTATACAACAATGATGCTTGTCGACATCACCAGGATATAAAAATATTAAAGACCAAAAGATTAATATTTTATAGCAAAATTTTTAATAACTATATCAATAAATTATAATGTAAAATTCTGCGCGAAACGCGATTTACCCTCTAGTAGAAACAAAACTAATAAAGAACATATCATAACTTGATAAATTACAGAACAGCTAGTTAATCAAGTAGTCATTCACAATTTTAAAACCCTAAATCCCCAATTATCAACCCTAAAATAATTCGAACCGCTAGTTAATCAATTAATCAATCTGAAGTTAAAAACCATAAACTCCAAATTATCAACCCTAAAACAACTTTATTCCATCATAATTTAAAAACTCTAAACCCCCAATTATCAACCCTAAAACAAATTGAACCGAAAAGAAGAAAAGTAACAAAATTATCTGCTTAGAGGGGAGAAAACTAATAAAATTGGTGTTTGGTCGGAATCAACGAAGGTGAAGACATAGAGATCGACGTTGACGAAAAACTCCTCTTACCCTTAACAATCCGTGAACGACTTAAGTTTTAGTGTAGGTTTGTAAAAATCGATGAGTTTGGTTAATATTTATTTTATTTAAAATTTAAAATAAATATATTAATAATATTTGAGATGTTTGGATGTAGGATTAACTTAAGTGATGTTTGGTTACAATGTTAACAAAAATGTACTTCAATTTTAATTTTAATAGTATAGAGATGTATACTAGCAAGGAATACATCATATATATTTGATATTTGATATTTGATATTTGATATTTGATATTTGATATTTGATATTTGATATTTGATATTTGATGAGCAGTGAAATCGATGGACTTAAAAGAGCCCAAATGAGAAACCAAACCTAAACAAAAAGCCCAAAAACGAACTTTCAGGTTCAGTTTCAGTTTTCATTCACTTCTCATTTTCTTCAAACCCAGCGGCTTCCTAAACCCTAGTTAGCCACAGACACCGAAGAAGAAGAAGAAGGAAGCTTCACCGTTTTGTCTTTTACGATTGTTTGACCTACCAACCTGGCTCCGCTCAATCTCCGTGGAAAGAAATGGCTTCTCCGTTGGAGTCTCTTCTCTCCATTTCTAGCTCTGTCTCTACAAGCTCCACTTTAGTCAGGCTCCGGATCTTCAAACATGATATCCCGGAGATTCTCAAGAACTCCGGTGAGCATTTACTATTCGTTTCGCATTTTGATCATTGTATAGTTAACTGATCGTGTTTACTAATTCGGTTGTTGTGAATATAACTTTGATTGTGAACTTGTTGATGAAAGTAATAATAGTCTTAGTTATATGAAGTGTGTATAGTTAAAAATCATTTATCACAATTTCACAATGAACTGAATTTATTCTTAGAATAAATCTCGGCAGGTGGACCATTTCATGAGATTGTAGATTTCAATTTTGTGCTTTCTGTATATGGTTTCTTCTTTTGATCAAAGCAAGTTGATCATGTTTATAAATTCGATTGTTGTGCTTAAAACTGTCCTCAAAAGTTACAAGATTTTTTTCCATTTAGGAATATAATAAGTTGGACTGTGAACTGATGTAGGCCCTAGAAACTTGTTTCTGAAAGTAATAAATCTTAGTTATATGAAGTGTATGGTCAAATCATTTATCACAATTCATAGTTAACAGTTTCATGAGGTAGACTTGCTTGGAGTAAACATGTTATGCTATGAAGGTTTTTTTATAAAAAATTTAGCAAAGTTCTTCCTCTTCACTGTATTATAATTTCAGGTGATCTGAATGGTTTATTTGCAGATATGACGGCTGATGTTTCGTCTGTTCTGGTTGACATAATATTCCAAACATTGGCTATATATGATGACCGTGGCTCGCGGAAAGCTGTGGATGATTTGATTGTTAAAGGCTTGGAAAATGTTACTTTCATGAAAATTTTTGCGGCCATGCTTGTGCAAGTTATGGAAAAGCAGTTGAGATTTTGTTTTGATACAGTCTGTTACAGACTACTAACTTGGTCATGTCTTGTTCTGGGGAAAAGTCAATTCGCTACAGTTTCAAAGAATGCTTTTGTTAGAGTAGCCTCAACACAGGCTTCGTTACTTCGTATTATCATGGAGAGCTCTTTCCGCATGCGGAGGACTTGTAAAAGATTTATGTTCCATTTGTTCTCTCAGGTCTGGCTTAGCTCTGTACATTTTTCCAAATTTCAATGAAATAATGAATTGTATGAACTGTTTTTATTAATAATTTTTGGTTTTTGTTTTGTAGTCACCAGCTATTTACAATTCATATATTGATGAAGTTAAAAATTCCCGGATTCCGTATAAGGATAACCCTGAGTTATTAGGACTACTGCTTGAGTTCTCTTGCTCGTCTGCTACTCTATTTGAACAGTCAAAGGTAAGATAATTGAAATCCACTTCGATCATTGTGCTTTGATTCTTAAAACAAAATTCGATTTGCAAATGTATTTTCCCTCAATTCTATTTTTGAAATAATCATGAATCTGTTTGTAACTCGTTCGCAGGCCATATTTGTTGATATCTATGTTAAAGATGTCCTGAATTCCAGAGAAAAGCAGAAACAAAATCTTAGTAAATGTTTCCAACCCCTTCTTCTACGCTTGTCACATGAGGAATTCCAAACTGTCATCCTTCCAGCAGCAGTTAAAATGTTGAAACGCAATCCTGAAATTGTCCTGGAATCAGTTGGATTTCTATTAGCAAATGTAAACATTGATTTAAGTAAGTATGCACTGGAACTGCTACCAGTTATATTACCACAGGCTCGGCATATGGATGAAGACAGACGTCTTGGAGCTTTGTCAATGGTTAGGTGCTTAAGTGAAAAATCAAGTAATCCTGATACTGTAGAAGCAATGTTTGCATCAGTTAAAGCCGTAGTTGGAGGTTGGTTTTTATGCATTTTTTACATATTTTTACTAACATCACTCATACAGGTTATTCAAAGACTTATTTAGATTTATCTTTTCATCTGGTTATGTGTCTATTTATAGACAGCGAATAGGCAGGGGTGTGGTTGGGTTAGTTTCTTAAGTGACATTATATAATGAACTGCGGGTTTTGTATAAAGGTTCTGAAGGAAGACTTCAATCTCCACATCAAAGAATTGGAATGCTGAATGCAGTGCAAGAACTGGCAAGTGCTCCTGAAGGAAAGTATATTGGTTCTGTGTCGAAGACTGTATGCAGCTTTCTCATAGGCTGCTACAAGGATGAAGGTAAATTTTTTGTTGTTGTTTATATCTTGTTGTGCGAACCTAATGTTAATAATGCAGTTGGAAGATTTCCTCATTTCTACATTTTTCTACATTTCGTTATATGGTCCCTATTTCAATCATCATCCTTGGCATTCGTCATTGAACTCTTGACCTTATTGTTGCCTGCTAACTGATTACTGTTTTATGTTATAGGAAATGAAGACGTTAAACTTTCGATTTTGTCTGCCGTATCTTCTTGGGCTTCACGATCTTCTGATGCTATCCAACCAAACTTAGTTTCTTTCATTGCTGCCGGTCTTAAGGAGAAAGAAGCTCTAAGGAGGGGGCATCTCCGCTGTCTACGAATCATATGCAGAAATCCTGATACCCTATCACAGGTCTCCTTGCAAACATGTTTTCTGGCTTCTGTGATATCAACACTCTCATTAATTAAGTACGCTACTGAATCTATACTACAGATATCAGACTTGCTATCCCCTTTAATTCAACTTGTAAAGACGGGATTTACAAAGGCTGTGCAACGTCTGGATGGGATATATGCTCTTCTGATCGTTTCCAAGATTGCTGCCTGTGACATCAAAGCAGGTTCAAACGAGCAGCTTACGTGTCACATTTCTCTTTTGCAGTATAACTGAAGGTATTGCATTGCTTTCTCCTTAATCGTGTTTATTTTCTTTCTTAACTCCAGAGGATACTATGGTGAAAGAGAAATTATGGACTTTGATATCTCAAAATGAGCCTTCACTTGTGCATATTACGTTGGTAATATTTCTTATAGATTTCATTTGGTACTTATTTTCTGATCTGCCCTTGTCATGGCAGGGTACTTAGTACTTAGTTCTTAATTTGCTGCATTTTTCTTTGTTTTTTGTTTTCTTTTTTATCTTTGCATGTCACAAATAAAAGGCCTCAAAACTGTCAAGTGATGATTGTGTAGTATGTATCGACCTTCTTGAGGTGGTCCTCGTGGAACACTCCTCTAGGTAAACCTCCTGCTTAATACGCGAGATCGGTTGTTTGACTGTGTGTAAATGTTTTAAATATCTCTCCTACCTGATTTCAGAGTTTTGGAAGCATTTTCAATGAAACCACTATCACAGGTAAACCTAAATGAGTTCATGTTTGCTGACCTGTTTCTCTCTGTTCTGGACTTATGGTTCATCTTTTTCTATGCAGTTGCTTCTCTTTCTACTCTGCCATCCAAGCTGGAATGTTCGTAAAATAGCTTACAATTCTGTTACAAAGATCTTTCTTGCAACTTCACAGCTAGCTACTACCCTTTTAGACGAGTTCTCAGATTTCCTTACCCTAACTGGGGACAAAATCGTTTCTTCTAAAACCAGGTACAAATGATAAGCTCTTTTTTTCTCTCTTTTTATATTCTTCTCCCCACCCAGCCATTAGGTAGACTGCTGCCTTTTCTGTGTTTAGTTAGCTCTGATTTTATCTCTTATTATTTCTCTGATCTTGTCTTTCAATATAATAACTGTTTGATTCATTTGACATTTTGAAAATTTTGGACCTAAAGAGTGACTTATTCATTCTAGGAACTAACTTGGCAGCTCTGTAGTGACACAGATAATTCCGTGGATCCTCAAGCTCCTTTCGCCCCTTCTGTAGAGGTGTTAGTGAAGGCTTTGATTGTCATTTCATCGGCAGCAGTTGCTGGACCTCCAAGCTCATGGATTGTTCGTGCCATATTCTGCTCGCATCATCCAAGCATAGTTGGTACTGGAAAAAGAGATGCTGTTTGGAAGGTAATGTTGAAACTAGTCATGGTTAATTCTACTTGCACATATTTCTTTTATTTGCACTTTTTGGTAGTGATATTTCACCTTCTAATGTACACAGAGATTGCAAAAGTGCCTCAAAACTTGTGGCTTTGATGTTGCTACTTTTTTGTCTACCAATGGAAAAAGTGTTTGCAAGGTAATCTCATGCCTGACAATGACTTCTAGGTGACCAAAACTTGTGGTTTTCATTGTTACTTGGCATTACTAATCAACTATGGATTTGAATGGATGTTTCAGAGTCTGCTTGGACCAATGGGTTTAATGAGTCCTAGAACTCCTGAGCAGCAAGCGGCAGTTTATTCCTTGTCCACATTGATGTCTCTGGCACCAGAGGATACATTTACAGTGTTTAAGATGGTAAGGAAATATGTTTTTACATGTAAATGAGAATGTACTGTTCGATTTGTTTGCTGATGTTTTATGTGTTTTCTTCAGCATCTGCAAGAACTTCCAGATCGACTCTCTCATGATATGCTTTCAGTGACTGACATTAAGGTAAATCTCATCACTTTTTCTGTATGTATTTCTACAGTAGATTTAGATTATGGAGTTAGCATTTCTTTCCTCTCTCTGTAGACTGTTGCTGAGCTCTAACAATTAACTGTATTATTTACTTTTCAGCTGCAAGTTTTGAGTAGTTATTACTTTTAATTTTTATGTTTTTATTCAGATCTTCCATACACCTGAGGGGATGCTTTTAAGTGAGCAAGGTGTTTATGTTGCAGAGACTATTGGTGCCAAGTACACAAAGCAGGAGGCGGTAATTACATGGGTTTATTCTATTTTTCTGTTTTATACTTGATACCGGATTCAAATTTTAGCATATTGGATCTGATAAAATCTCCTTGTTGCTTGTTGTAGAGTTCTAATCATTCTCTAAAGAAAGGATTGGCTAGTAGAGAAGCTGCTAATTTGGGCAGAAGAGACGCTACAAAGTTGACGAAAAAATCTGGTACACATATATCAAAGCACTAAGTTATAGTATTATGCACTAGCATATATATATATATATTCTTCATCGACTTAATAATTGCAGACAAAGGAAAAACAGCAAAGGAAGAGGCACGGGAACTGATGCTCAAAGAGGAGGCCTTAACACGGGAAAATGTTCGCAGGATACAAAAAAATCTTTCGTTGGTGCTTCATGCTCTTGGGGAGATGGGTCTTGCCAATCCCGTATTTTGTCACAGTCAGTTACCTTCTTTGGTATGTAAAAGCTCTGGTGCTTAGTTCCGTAAGAGTTGTACTTATCCATATTCTATAGAGTGAAGGAATAGATTTTGGAAACAATTATTTCTCATTCCTTTACCACTGCACTGCCACTCCTTTTGTTTGTGTCCATGAATGTTACTTTTTGGCATATCAGGCTCCTATAATTCTAAGATTAAGCTCTTACACTTGCCGTACCTCTTTACCAGGCTAGTTTTTTGGATCCATTGCTGCGATCACCTATTGTAAGTTCTGCAGCCTTTGATAACTTGGTGAAGCTTGCAAGGTGTACAGTTCAGCCACTGTGTAATTGGGCTCTAGAAATTGCAACTGCTCTGCATCTGATCGCTATTGATGGAGTTGATGCTTCATCTGATTTTCGTCCATCACTTGACAAGGCTGGAAAAATGGATGAGGGTCTTTTTGAAAGAATTATAAACGGATTATCCATATCTTGTAAATCAGGACCACTTCCTGTAGATACCTTCACGTTCATTTTCCCGGTATGTTTCTTACCATTTATGTTGACATTATTCTTACATGTGTTTCCTTTCACTGAGTTAGCTGTGATTTTGTCTTTTCAGATACTGGAGCGAATTTTACTGTCATCAAAGCGGTCAAACCTTCATGATGATGTGCTTCAGATTCTGAACATGCATTTAGATCCGATGCTGCCACTTCCAAGGCTACGGATGATATCAGTTTGGTGACTTGAACCCTGACTGTTTTAACACTTTGCATTCGTTGAATTTTGGTGTATATTTAATTGTACTTTTTCAAACTAACATCTGAACTTTATTTATTTCAGGTTCTTTATCATGTGCTAGGTGTTGTTCCCGCATATCAAGCATTAATCGGACCTGCACTGAATGAACTGTGTCTTGGATTGCAAGCAGATGATGTCGCAAATGTATTTATTTTTCCTATGAATTTTGAGCAAAATTTCCGGTTATAGAGAGTTTTATTTCATTTTGTGTGTTACAGGCGCTCTATGGAGTATATTCAAAAGACGTTCATGTCAGAATAGCCTGCTTAAACGCAGTAAAGTGTATTCCAGCTGTTTCCAAATGCTCCCTTCCTCAGAATGTTGCTATAGCAACAAATATTTGGATAGCTCTACATGACCCTGAAAAGGTTAACCTGCTTAAACGCAGTAAAGTGTATTCCAGCTGTTCGTTTTATATTGCACATAAATGCTGGTTATATAAATGTTTGTGGCGTCTTAACTATGCTCTGTGATCTTAATACTTGCAGTCCGTGTCTGAAGCAGCAGATGATATATGGGCCCGCTATGGTTATGATTTGGGGACTGATTATTCAGGAATATTTAAAGCACTTACTCATGTAAATCTCAATGTCCGTTTGGCTGCAGCAGAAGCATTGGCTGATGCTCTGCATGAAAGCCCTACATCAATCCAGGTCACTGCATTTCTTTAATCATTATGTTTTGTGGCAAGAAGTATGGTTTTTAAAGATATTTTATCTTGCAGCTATCGCTTTCAACTTTATTTTCTCTGTACATCCGTGATGTTACTTCTGGTGAGGATGTCTTTGATGCTGGTTGGATAGGCCGGCAAGGAATTGCCTTGGCACTGCAATCTGCTGCCGATGTTTTGACAACAAAGGACCTTCCTGCTGTTATGACTTTTCTGATATCCCGGGCTCTGGTATTTCTTCTCATCCTGTCAGATAAATGCTTCTCAAATGAAAGAACTCTCCACTTGTTGCATAGGATATGGGTTTTGCAGTGTTAACACTTAGAAGCTTTAGACTTATATTGAGAAATTATAGAAACTGAGTGTTTTTCCTTTCCCATTTGCAGGCTGATCCCAACACAGATGTTCGTGGAAGGATGATCAATGCTGGTATCATGATTATTGATAAGCATGGCAAAGAAAACGTTTCATTGTTGTTCCCCATCTTTGAGAATTATTTGAATAAAGAGGTTTGTTATACAAGTAACTGAAAACCTACTGGATACATTGTTTGTTTCATGATTATTATGAGTTGCTTTGGAGTTTCATCATATCCCTAATCATGCAGGCATCAGATGAAGAAGAATATGACCTCGTTCGTGAGGGTGTTGTTATATTCACTGGAGCACTAGCAAAGCATTTAGCAAAAGTGATTACTCCACTACTAGTTAAATTCTGTCACAATGCACATGATTTTCTTCTCTATCTTATATATTCACTAATGATGGCAGGATGATCCTAAAGTCCATACTGTCGTGGAAAAGCTATTGGAGGTATTGAATACACCATCAGAATCTGTTCAACGTGCAGTCTCAACATGCCTTTCTCCACTTGTGCTATCAAAGCAAGTATGATTCCTATTCGAGATCTCACCGCAACAAATTTTGCTATACTTTTGGTTCATAGTGGCTTGGCCTGTGGAGTAAATCAGTCGGTTTGATGAAGTTCAAGGTCAATCATTGTTTATCTCTACTTTTTTGTTAGGAGGATGCCCCTGCCCTTTTTTCGAAGCTCCTGGATAAGCTAATGCAGAGTGATAAATATGGTGAGCGTAGAGGAGCAGCTTTTGGTCTTGCGGGAGTAGTTATGGGCTTTGGAATTTCTAGCTTGAAGAAATATGGTCTTGTAGTCACTTTGCAAGAAGCACTTATCGACAGGTATTTCTTATGCGTCTTTTTTAACTTCAAATGTATATGATATTTGAAATTATTCTTTACTTGCTGCGGTAAGAATTCTTGTTTGTTTGTGATGCCGTTCAAGTTTTTGTTTGGATATGAGGAATTTTGGTTGGATTATTTTTTGTTTTCTATTTTGCTGAGGTCTTGTTGTGGTTCAATGTGGTACTGGGGCACCAAACATATTCTATATATATTGAGTGAAATTGTCTATTTTTATTGATTAGCTCCACGGGTTATTGTCTTTTTATATTGTTGACAATCAATTTATTTTAGTCACATAAAAAGGCTGCCATAAGTCAATATTAACTGCTGGTTATTTTCTTTTGTCATTGGTGCTATTTTCTTGGAATCACATGTATAATATGTAAAAAGTTCACTATGAACCTTTCGTCACTTCCACTAAGTCGTTTGTGTTTTGGCTGAAGAAATTCTGCAAAACGGCGTGAAGGAGCCCTACTTGCATTTGAATGCCTCTGCGAGAAGCTTGGAAAATTATTTGAACCGTAAGAGAAGTTTCTAATGATCAGTATGCCAAAAGCTAATGTTGTAACTTAGTAGTAATCTGTTGTTTCATTCTTTTGGTTTAGGTATGTGATAAAGATGTTACCCTTGCTTTTGGTGTCGTTCTCTGACCAAGTTGGAGCAGTTCGTGAAGCTGCGGAATGTGCTGCTCGAGCTATGATGTCTAAACTATCCGCATATGGTGTGAAACTTGTTCTTCCATCTCTACTCAAGGTGATAGTTAATATTATTCTCAAGACTTTTAAGTTTAGTGTTCTATAATTAATAATGTTTTGTGCATTGTCATGTACTCTGTCATGATCATCTTTTTTATTGGGTTAACTCTGTGCTATTACTTTCTTCTTTTTCATTTTTATATGCTTTGTTCTGGAGTAGCAGGAGTAGAAAAGATGAGAAATTTACTGATGCTTTTACGATTGTATATTGATCATCAATCCCTTTTCCTCTAGTTCTACCCTGTTTGAATACTGCACCTTAGAAATGACATTCAGTTACTAAACTTGGCATACATGGTTGCATTTATCTTCCGTCTCACATGATGGGTACTTTTCTGTTTATTTTGTTCTTTCTGTTAGGGCCTTGAAGATAAAGCATGGAGAACAAAGCAAAGTAGTGTGCAGCTCCTCGGGGCTATGGCATTTTGTGCTCCCCAGCAACTATCTCAATGCCTTCCTAGGGTTGTGCCAAAACTTACAGAGGTGTGTAATGCATGTAGATTTCAGTTGCTTCTTAACTGTAAGCCTGGAAGAGAATTTCCTTCACTTTGTTATTTTTTATTATCTGATTCCATGACTTAAATCTATACAGGTTTTGACGGATACACATCCAAAAGTCCAGGCAGCTGGGCAGTTGGCACTTCAGCAGGTTGGAAGTGTCATTAAAAACCCAGAAATATCCTCTCTTGTCCCCACTCTTCTATTGGCCTTAACAGATCCAAATGATTACACACGTCACTCTCTTGACATCCTTCTTCAAGTAAGCATTCTGTATTTATTAGCCTTCTTAACGTCACTCTTCTTTTCTTTTTATTCTAAATCTTTCTTCTTATTACAGACAACATTCGTTAATTCTGTTGATGCCCCTTCACTTGCACTATTGGTGCCAATAGTGCATAGAGGATTGAGAGAAAGGAGTTCTGAAACAAAAAAGAAAGCTTCTCAAATTGTTGGTAATATGTGTTCTCTGGTGACAGAGCCAAAGGATATGATTCCTTACATAGGATTGCTCCTCCCTGAGGTTAAAAAGGTAATTTTCCGTTCCTACCAAAATCATGATTGTCTCTTGCATAAGATGTTTATTCAATTGAAAACTGGAGTTGTCAGGTTCTTGTGGACCCAATTCCTGAAGTACGTTCTGTGGCAGCAAGGGCTGTTGGGTCACTTATCAGAGGAATGGGAGAAGATAATTTTCCAGATCTTGTTCCATGGTTATTTGAAACTCTAAAATCTGATACAAGCAATGTTGAAAGGTCTGGAGCTGCTCAGGGATTAAGTGAGGTATGTAGAATAAGATTGCTTATGTGTGACATTGTTTCCTTTAGTCAAATGACCTGGTTTTATGTTTCGCAAATGCACGAAACTATCTGCTACCTTTAACTCTATGAGCTTAACTTCACATGTTCCAGTACATCATTGCAGGAGTATTAGGATTTTGTCATTCAATTTTAAGTGGATAAATTATCTTAATCTATATTAAACTTAATGAGATGTCTCTGTATATATGCTTGTCTGCCCTTTATTTGGTACCATCTTGTAATGTTTCGATCAAGTACATTTGTACTTTTTAAACCAAAATGGTAGCATACGCGGAAATACGGCAAGTTGCATAATCATTGATCTCGGTTTCTGCTTGACAATTGTTTACAACAAACTCTAGCTGCATATGTTAACACTTTTTCTCCTTATGTTTCGCTTCAGGTTTTAGCAGCTCTTGGGACAGAGTACTTTGAGGATGTACTTCCTGATCTCATCCGGCAATGTTCTCATCAAAAAGCATCGGTCCGGGATGGATACCTTACGCTTTTCAAGGTGAACTCAGTTGCTCTTCAGATATCCTCAAACTTCACTGTTGTAAAGATTTTCTAAAAGCTTTTGTTTGTTAATTGCAGTTCTTACCAAGATCCTTGGGTGCCCAATTCCAGAAATACTTGCAGCTTGTGTTACCGGCAATTCTGGATGGTGAACCTATAACTTTTTGGCAGACTTTTAACTTCTAAAGTAGCTTTTGCCTTTTTGACTAAATTTATGGTGCACGATGATGTTTTAGGTCTTGCTGATGAGAATGAATCTGTTCGTGATGCAGCCCTGGGGGCTGGCCATGTGCTGGTGGAGCACCATGCAACAACGTGCGAATTTACTTTTTTTTGTGCATGGTTAACTAGATTATTTTATGTTGACTTACCATGATCTGTGGATTGGTTAGATTTTCGCTCCATTTGATTAGTTCCTTTATTGATGTTGCTAGGTACCACTATTTTCAACCCATTTGATCAGTTGTAGTTTATAACTTGTAGTAGCCTGTGATAGATTAAATTGATTATTCTATTTGAATTGATTGTTGATATTTAGTAGAAGCATTTTTTTATTATTTGGTTTATTATTTAAGATCTCATGCCCTGTATCAGGAGATTGGATCCTGTAGTTTAATTTAGCATCATTGCTTTTACAGGTCGCTGCCTCTTCTTCTTCCAGCTGTGGAGGATGGTATTTTTAATGACAATTGGCGAATCCGTCAAAGTTCTGTTGAACTGCTTGGGGATCTATTGTTCAAGGTTAATAATTTTTTTTTGTGTGTATATACTGTAACCAATGTTTTCATCCTCCTAGCCTATTATATATGTTGCAGTGCTTAGATTTTAGTGTGTATTAGTAAATGTTCAGGTTCTAAGAAAGTGGAAGAATGTGCTATTATTCTCAGAAGTCAGAACTACTGAAAAATGAAGCCATAACCAAGAAAATCTTGATAAGGAGTTTAAATAGGTCTCAGACTTGCCTTTGTATTTAATTATCAGAGCTTCTGTACTAGGTTGCCGGTACATCTGGTAAAGCTCTGCTGGAGGGTGGAAGCGATGATGAAGGTGCAAGTACTGAAGCGCAGGGTCGTGCAATTATTGATATTTTAGGAATGGAGAAGCGGAATGAAGTTCTTGCTGCGTTATATATGGTCCGGACTGATGTTAGTTTGTCTGTTCGTCAGGTAATGTTGTTAATGCTTTATTCACTTGTTTCGTTTGAGAGTACTTAAATTTTGAGTTCAAAATAAAAATTTCTGCTCTTTCCAGGCGGCTCTACATGTATGGAAAACCATTGTAGCTAATACACCAAAAACGTTGAAGGAAATAATGCCAATTTTGATGAGTACCTTAATTTCTTCTTTGGCATCACCATCCTCTGAGAGGCGGCAGGTTTGGATCCTAATTTTCTTTTGTTACTTTCCTTATATGTTAACCTACAGTTGTATAAGTCTATTATGTTGTGTAGGTAGCAGGAAGATCACTTGGAGAGTTGGTCAGGAAGCTTGGTGAAAGGGTGCTTCCTCTTATCATTCCAATTTTATCTAAAGGACTGAAAGATCCAGATGTTGACAAAAGACAAGTAAGCTTAATGTTGGATATTAATTTTGTTATTATCAAGAACTATTTTGGTAGAGTTTATTTTTGCGACATTGCTAATCATGAAGTGAATTTTTCAGTGTTATTTTTATCCGAGTAAAGCTGCCACCATTATTGTGACATGTATTTATTTTGTCTCTTAAATGGACTAGGTATCACTGCATGATTTATCTTCAATGAATTTGAGATCTGCTGCATGGTTTTATGTCCATATGTGATACTTAAATGTTTTTTGCATCGACCAACTGATGCTAGCATAGGATTGTTTGCTTAAATGTGATATATACACTTATCAGTCACATTGTATTCTAGTAACACGTTGGCTTAATATTAAAACATGATTGACAGGGTGTATGCATTGGTCTAAATGAAGTGATGGCAAGTGCTGGGAGGAGTCAGTTACTGAGTTTCATGGATCAGCTCATTCCCACCATTCGAACAGCCCTTTGTGATAGGTTTGCTTATTTCTTCATGTATCTGCTTCTGATTCAGCATGCTTCTTTATGCTATTGACTATTGAAAAATTAACATTCTAAACCTCAACTTTCATTGACAGTGCTCTTGACTATTGAAAAATTAACATTCTAAATCTCTTCAATCTTCGTTTACAGTGCTCTTGAGGTTCGTGAATCTGCTGGACTGGCATTCAGTACTTTGTATAAGGTACCTGTTCTGACTTGTGTTTCATATCAGATTGTTCTATTTCACTCTATATTTATTGTTCGTCTACGTTTCTAATGTAGAGCGCTGGATTGCAAGCAATGGATGAGATTATCCCAACTCTTCTGGAAGCTTTAGAGGATGATGAAATGTCTACCACTGCCCTGGATGG
Source organism: Cardamine resedifolia (assembly GCA_014578085.1). Classification (NCBI taxonomy): domain Eukaryota; kingdom Viridiplantae; phylum Streptophyta; class Magnoliopsida; order Brassicales; family Brassicaceae; genus Cardamine; species Cardamine resedifolia. Next base: position 6,190 of record VBRH01001232.1, on the reverse strand, counting down.
GCTTAAACAAATTATAAGGTTTTCATTTACTGTCTCCTCAGGCTCTTGTTCCCCTTCTGAGTTCAAAGTTGTCTGGTTTGCTGAATGTATTTTATAATTTCAGTGTTAGGACAGCAGCTGTTCTTCCGCATATCTTACCCAAGCTTGTCCAGCTTCCTCTCTCGTATGTGTTTCTTTTGTCTCGTTCTGAAGATATGCATTATCAAGCACGATGCATTACCTTTTTTGGTTGTCTCTAACACTTAAAATGCTGTGTCTAGTGCCTTAAATGCACATGCTTTGGGAGCCTTGGCTGAAGTTGCTGGTGCTGGTTTTAACACTCATCTTGGGACCATACTTCCTGCTTTCCTCTCTGCAATGGGAGATGAAAACAAGGTAAAAAACTAAGATTTTCTTCACCCGTAAATTTGTATGAAACCTGTTATCTGATATTAGGATTCTCTTTCTTGCTACAGGAAGTCCAAGAGTTGGCACAAGAGGCAGCAGAGAGGGTGGTGCTTGTCATTGATGAAGAAGGAGTTGAGACTCTGTTATCAGAACTTCTCAAAGGAGTGTCTGATAATCTGGTTCGTTTGTAACCTTTTTTAGTTAATTATTTTATTTTGGCATGTGAGTAATTTAGGTTTCTATATTTATTGTTTTCAGGCTTCAATAAGAAGAAGTGCTGCCTATCTGATTGGTTACTTCTTCAAGAGTAGCAAGCTTTACTTGATTGACGAAGCTCCCAACATGATATCTACCTTGATTGTTATGCTCAGTGATTCTGATTCAACAACGGTAGCGGTAGGCAACTTAACCAGAACGAAAAGAGTTGAAGTGAGTATCTTTTGTCTAACTTATTCTCTTTTAAACAGGTTTCCTGGGAAGCTTTGGCTAGGGTTATTAGCTCAGTTCCAAAGGAAGTACTTCCTTCATATATAAAACTTGTACGAGATGCTGTATCTACAGCTAGGGATAAAGAGCGCAGGAAGCGGAAGGTGAACTTTGTGCTATCATATTACGAATGAGGCGATGTTTTTGTATACTAATATCTGTAATGTATGTGGTACTTGAATTGCAGGGAGGATATGTTGTTATTCCTGGTTTATGCCTCCCTAAATCCCTTAAGCCATTACTTCCAGTATTTCTACAGGTATTCTTAATACCTAGCTTTTCTCACATTTAGTAATTTTCTTAAATCAGGTCATTTCATTAGTGTATAAGCAGTGGTTTATGGGTCCCTTGAGCTTTGTCTCACCTTTCTATTATTTCCAGGGACTAATTAGTGGATCAGCCGAATTAAGAGAGCAAGCTGCACTTGGTCTTGGTGAGCTTATTGAAGTTACTAGTGAGCAAGCATTGAAGGAGTTCGTCATACCGATTACAGGGTAAGCAGTGTGTGAATCACCATTCCTTGTGTCGATACTTCTGCTATGGATCCATTTCTTGTATTTTCTTACTTTGCTTGGGTAGTATAGTTATATCTGGATAAATTGATATATAGGTGCTATCAGAGTCCAGAAACTAGCGCTAATTTTTCAGGCTTAGAAGAGAAAATGTTAGAAGAACTTTGACTCAAAAATAGCATCAAATTTATTAGGCATATCGTCTGTCGTGCTGACATATGTTTTCTTGTTATTCAGGCCACTTATTCGAATCATAGGAGATCGGTTTCCATGGCAGGTCAAAAGCGCTATCTTGGCTACATTAATCATCTTAATACAAAGGGGTGGGATGGCACTTAAGCCATTCCTCCCTCAACTTCAAACAACATTTGTCAAGTGTCTACAAGACTCTACAAGGTTAGTCATTGATATCTCAACTTGAGTGCAAGTGAAGTTTATAAATGTGTAGGGAAAGGCAAGGATTTTCTCCACTACAGTTTGGATTTAATGGAAGAGGAGAGTTTAAAAATAAAGGGATACATGACTAAATTCACAGAATGTTAGGTTAAGTGTGCTCTAATTTTGATCTGGTAGTGAGTTTTATATATAAAATTCCAAAATTTCCAATTAAATGAAAGCTACATCTGCCTTGCTTGCCATAGATTGGCGAGCAACTCTTCCTCTAAAAGTTTATTATAGTTATGTTTCCCAAATTTTTTTATATTTACCAAGTAAATTATTTTGAATTTTCATGAAACTGTTTGTGGAAAATGTTTCCTATAAAATGGGGTTGTTTCACGTCTAATATGTATGCTCCATTTGTCATTATATTTTTCTCGTGTACTTCGACCTAACCCCTGTTTCAACTGTAGGACCATCCGTTCTAGTGCTGCACTTGCCCTGGGAAAGCTTAGTGCATTAAGCACGAGGATTGACCCATTAGTTGGTGACTTGATGACTAGTTTCCAGGTACTTGCTGCATCTTCTTTTAACAACAAATGCAAATATTTTTAATCTAGCTAGTTATTATTTATTTATAAAATTTGTTATATGTTTCAGGCTGCAGATTCTGGGGTACGTGAGGCCATCCTATCTGCTATGAGAGGTGTAATAAAGCATGCTGGGAATAGCATTGGGCCTGCTATTAGAATACGCATTTTTGATCTCCTAAAGGATCTAATGCACCATGAGGATGACCAAGTTCGAATTTCTGCCACAAGCATGCTGGGTACTTTATCACAGGTAGGGTTTCTTACATGCCTAGCAAACTTTTTCTTCTTAGTCTTTTACACCGCATACTCAATTCTATTTAAGACAGTTCTCATGTGATACTATTATGCTGCGAGTTTGCTGTTCTCGAGCTTACCTTTCTTTTAAAATGTATTTTCATTGCCTAAGCTTCTTGCTTTCCTATTTTCGCAGTACTTGGACGCTGCACAAGTCAGTGTTCTGCTTCACGAAATCAAAGATTTATCTGCTTCACAAAATTGGGGTGCAAGGCATGGCTCAGTTCTCTGTATTGCATCCTTGTTAAAGCACAACCCTTCAACCATTATGACATCTTCACTCTTTGCCTCTATGTTAAATTCTCTTAAGAGCTCTTTGAAGGATGAGAAGGTACCCTTTGCGAGAAATCATGTTTCCCTCTTTATCTGTATAACCCTAGGGTTTCTGACATATGCTTGTAAATAGTTTCCATTACGTGAAAGCTCGACAAAGGCATTGGGAAGGCTTTTGCTACATCAGCTTGCAATGGATCCTTCCAACACAAGAGTGGTTATCGATATCCTTTCATCGATAGTCTCAGCTTTGCATGATGATTCGAGTGAGGTTCGAAGAAGAGCACTCTCTTCACTTAAAGCTGTTGCAAAAGTAAGTGTAAGAGTCAAGTAGTCATTTCAAGTGGATTTATACAATTAGCGATAGCTGCAGTGGTAATGTAAGACATTTTCTTACAGGGTAACCCGACAGCAACCATGGCAAATGTGAGTGTGATTGGGCCTCCTCTTGCTGAATGTTTAAAGGATGGGAGTACACCAGTGAGACTTGCTGCAGAAAGATGTGCTTTGCACGTCTTCCAACTAACAAAGGGTATTGAATCTGCAAAACTAAGCTCGTCTCCGTCTTGAGATTTCAGCTATTAATGCTCAATATATGTTGGCCCTTTCTTAAAAACTTTACTAATTTTATTTGATTGGTCTCTCCAGGCGCAGAAAATGTTCAAGCAGCTCAAAAATATATTACAGGATTGGATGCCCGACGGTTATCCAAGTTACCTGAATTAAGGTACTTAAATCTTCTTCTTCGCATTCGAAAATCATTTTACTTGCAAGACCTTTCAATCTATACATCCAAACTGCAAAGCGCATTTTAGTCCCTGGAAATATAAAATCATTGTAAAATATGCTAAAGTCAAACTGCTTTGTATTCTGCATCTCTATTAAAACGACTCAATATATGTCTTCCTTCATTCTTACGCCGATATAGTTTGGAATAATTAAATCTATAAACACAGAGTAGGGAAGCTTAACCAATGCTTGAAATCCTATGATGATCAAACCTTTCTTCGTATGTATAAAGTCCCCTTGGAGGCTTTGGACTCACTTAGTACAATTTGTTTCATTTGCAGCGATGACAGCGATGAAAGTGATGATGATAATGGAAGTGGGTAGGAAGGAAATTTGTCTTCTCCATCTCTGTTGAATCCATTTTGTAGGATGAACTTTTTATCTCTTTTTCCTTGGCATGAGAAGATAGATACACACAGGCTGATATCACAATATATAGCTATACCTGATTTTGGGATTATCAGATCATTGTGTTTTTTTTGCGTGGAAAACATTAAATCTCGTTTTTCTTTTATTTGATTCCGCCACTCGGGTTTCATTATATTGTAATGTCTGAAGGGGTTACTTTGCTTTACCTTCTTTATATATGTGACAAACCGCCAATGACTCTCCAACCTTTGGTGTCAAGTCAAGACTGTTTTCATCATTTCCTATGAATGAAGACACTATCAAGTCGTCAAGAGACGCACACTCTTTTTCTGTTCTCGGTTTTATCACATGAGGTTTTCCGAGAAGAGTTTTTAACGAGTGATGTTATCTTGACGCATCAAAGGCGTATGTAATTTATTTGGCCTATTACTTCGGTAATAAGTCATTTAAATCTTTAACCCTTAATCCTATTTTCTAGAAGAAGCACCCATTTTAATTCAATTAAGTGCTTTTATTTTATTTTCTTTATTTTCCGAAACATGTATTCCCTAAATTCCGAAAGTTGTTTTGTTTTGTGCCAAGCAGCTCCTTATTTTGTGGGGCTGCTAGGTTACAAGTTGTATCAGCTCCATGCCTATTTAAAGGCCTCATTTGCATCTGAAATGAAGCTAGACATTTACAAGCAAAGAAACCTTTTTTAAACTTCTCATCGGAATACTATAGAGCCGGGCTCTAGTTTTCCTCCATTCCGCCGTGTTCTTGAGCTGGGCTCGGACAAGGAACTTCGACATCTCGTGATCTCCTCCATAGATCTTGAGAGAAGCCATTTCGTTCTATTACATTCGTTTCTTTGGTCGGAATCTTCGTTTCTCTTCGAAGTATTCCTTCCGCCATCTAGTTCTTCGCATCAAGGAAGATCCAATCGATTCAAAATCTTGGTTCTTCCTCACCAATCCCAGATTTGGCCTTCCTCACCATATGGGGTATTATCAACTGGTATCAGAGCTCTAAGCCTGGTCACGGTGACAAGATTTCATTGTTTATATTTCGTTTCGTTGCATTTAGAGTCTTTAATCACCGTTTGTTAGTTTATTTCATAACTCCCATTAGTTTCACTTCCATTGCATCTACATAATTTTAAAAACCCATAAAAATCCTCTTTTTCATGTTCAGTTAGTTCATTGCATTTAGTTTCATCGCTTTTAATTTTTAAAATTCAAAAGAGGATTTGTGCCGATAAGGTCCTTCTGTGCGCTTTGGAGTTGGATCTTGTGGGATCGGGTGTTGGCTTACTATCATCCGGTCTTCTACTGCTTATCCTCCATTGTTGCGCTCTGGATATTGGCTTGTTGTTTTGAAGAAGAGAGGTCCTTTCGATTTGGGTCAAAGAAGTCATCTTTGGACCAAAAATTGGCCGCCTCTTCTCGGTGGTCCCAAGTTTGGTGATGAAGTGGTTTTTACACCATCTTTAAGGTTATCAAATAAACCTATCGTGCATAGCACTTTAGGATCGAATCCACAAGGACTAAAGATTACACACCAAAGATGCGAGATTCAAACTAATCTAGAGCAAATAAATGTTTTGGGGGTTTTTTTTTTTATAACTAAAGAAACGAAAACAAAAGACAAAGAAATAAAATAAGACTCAAGACACAAAAACGTTGGATCAATGCCTAGTCTATCAATGAGATGGCTAACAATCAAACTATGAATCGATAGGAAGCATTAACACACCATCCTAGAACATGGAACACAAGCATTAGATTAATCCACTCCCGTGGTAATAACCCTTTCATCAATCATCAACCGTCATAGACTCTCGTCCGCGATCCAATGACCAATGAACATTAATCGCAAGTCCAATTGTTCACTAATCACCCTAGACATAAACTCTCGTTTGCTAGGATATGAAAAGCTCACGAAAGGCTGGGATTAAGCATTCAAAAATTCCTTTTGGGATATGAATGCCTAGGATCTAGAAATTGAACGAACAAACCTAGCCTAGCTAGCACTAACACCGTTTACTCGAATCATACCCCTAATTGCATGGGATGTGACCAAAAATCCTAAGGTGTAGTTGTAGCTCGGTTTGTCACGCCAAACTAGAAC
>VBRH01001231.1:0-10932 GCA_014578085.1 Cardamine resedifolia | reverse complement strand
TTAATCCATTATAATTAAAATTTTATATAATTTGTTTTCAAAATTGTAGTAAACACATGAAAACATATTATTAAGACAAAATTTTATAATTATTAAAATTTTGAACATAAGTTATTGTAAACCATCACAAACTCCCAATTTAAATGTCTGAATAACAAAAAAAAAATTGTTTTATACTTGCAATCTAAAAATAATCGGGATACACAAAATTAGACGGGGAGTAATCGGATTAGGCGGAAAATAATCAGGTAACTAATTTTTTCAAGGGATTAGTCATTAATTGTGGCGTATACGGTGAGTCTAGCGACTAGGCGAGGAGTAATCGGAAGTAGGCGGAAATTTTTAGAACAAGACTCTAAGATGTATATATATACTCATCATGTACATTCATCATAAGACTACTTACAATGGTCTGTTCAATTATTTTATTCAACTGATGAAAAGTTACAATGACATGTTGAAACTTAAAACAAAATGACGTGGATTAATATATGTTGAAAAGATTCAAAAGGTTGAATCGGTGAGTTTGGAGCCAACAAGGCCACATGGCACTCATTAATTGGACACAACAACTATTTTAATATTATTTTCACTCAATTATTTAAGAGCAATTATTTTGTTCTAAATTATTTTTGTTATTTATTTTTTATACCAAAATTCATCATTTTTATATTTTGTATTAGAGACTTGTTTCATTTGATTTAGACACAGAAAAACAGTCTATTTTGTGAAATGGATCTCAATAATAAACATTTTTTAATATCCAAAATTTTACTAATTATTTAAATATTAATTATTTTAGTTGAATTTCAATAAATAATTATTATTAATATATAATCACAAGAACAAAACGATAAAGAATAAAAATATGAAATAAAAATGGTGGGGTAAGACGTTGAAGTTTATTAAACAAAACTATTATAGAGCGTAAAAATTAAGTGAGTATTGAATTATTAAGTGGAAAAAAAAATGATATGTAGTGTTAAAAAGAAAAAAGTAGGGTGTTGAATAAAAGCCCATTGTTGATAGTCTTAAGATAATGAGAAAACCATATTAAATTTCTCTCTCTCAAATTAAAATTTTTGCATAATTCGGTCGATGGATCTATCTTAGGCCAATATTGGTTTTGTTTATAACCAAAACAAAAAAAAATTGATTCTAATTAGCTAGTGACTCTAAAATATGGTGTTTTCTTGATGATTATATTGAGGATTAATGTAGCTGTTTAGCCTTGTTTTCTCATAAAAAATAGAAAAAGTTGATCTTAGGGATTTCCTATTCAATTGAAAATATATGTGGATCGGAGCAAAGAGGGATTTTTTTAGTCGTGTAAATCGTAAGATGAACAATAACCGTAATTGTGCAAAAATTAAATTACTCTCAACCAAGACTTTTTTTTTTTTTTTATTGATTGTACTCTCAACCAAGTTTCAAGACGCATTTACGTTACCATGTGTCTTTTATGCAATTAAAACATATGGTAATAAAGACGAAAATTATCAAAAATGTCTCTTAGTGATCTCATTCACTTATGAATATTTGTTAACATACATAACGCTAACAATCTATATTACTTTTACAAGGTTATTCCTTGCATAGGCCAGTCTATATATATATGGCTGGCATATACCAATCCTGGTTTTATTTACAGCAAAAATTTATATAATTATTAGCTATTGATTATTATAATATGGCATCTTCTTGTTGATTTGAGGTGAATTGATATAGTTTTTTCCTTTAAGCTGAGTTTGGCAAATTGATCTTGCCAAGAGATTTGCCAAGAGTAGGGGAAGAAGATTGTGTCTCGCTCTGAATAGCAGTCTCGACGAATTGGGTCGTGACTTGTTCCCATTTGGTGATTGTCTGCTTAATCTCTGTTCGTTGTTGCGTTGTGACTGTCAAAGATCCATCTGTCTTACCTTTATTCTGGTTCATAATTTGACTGTGGATGGTGTCTAATTCTTGGATAGTCTTCATCACTTCTTCTTGGTAACTTTCCATGGACTTCTTCACCTGTCAACATAGTACAAGAAAATAAGAGGATAAAGAAAATGAACTTTATTAATTTTATTGAGAATAGTTTCTTGTTCTACCTCTGCTGATTTGCTTCCAATTCTTGACTGCATAAATGTCATGGCCTCAGATACTTTCCCACCAGCAGATTTGAGTCCAGATAAGAAGCCTTTTATGCCTTTGGCAGCAGCCTTTGGTGGCGCGGTCATTGTAGCCTTGAGTTTCTCAAAGAAGCTCTTGTATTCCTCCTTTTGTGGACACTTCTTTTCAAGATTCATTATGAATGTCATAACTTCTTTAGAAGTCTCAGCCTCAACTTCTGTCACTGTCATGGTGCTATTTTGGCTAGCTTCAACACTTTCCTTTGTAGAGCTTCCACTTTGAGTAGGGCTACTAGAGCTTGAGACAGAGGGAGTGTTACTAGGACTTCCTCTAGGGATAGTCATGCTTCCACTAGGGCTAATCATGACTCCAGTTTCTTTTGATGGACTTTCACTAGGAGCACCCATGTTAGAGCCTGAGCCAGTTGTGTCTTTGTAAGAGCTTCCACCAGAGATTTTGCTTTTACCGTTTGAAACTTCTTTCCCACTTGTAGACTCTTCTGTAGAAGAAGAGCTTGTTGTGCTAACTACCATTGTATTTGCGATTTTAGTCATAATTATCTTCCATCTCAAGATTCCTTCTTTGATTTCTTTTTGTTGTTCTGCTGTTAATTGCATGGATTCTTTGTTCTCCTCTTTTTTGTCACCAGTCAAAATCTTAGTCGCCAAAAATCTCAAAAACTTAAAGGTATTAATAGCTTCTTGTTTTTCTTCTTGAATTTCTTCCCTTATCTGTTATATTTATGCATGATGAAGTAAACAAAATGGTTGATTAGCCATAAATTTTTAGTGAGCAAAATAACCGAATGGAATAGCTTTTACCAACCCGAACTGAAACCAAATTTTAAAATAACCCAAATGATATACAAAATTTAATACCAAATTTCCCGAACCAAACCGTTTAATTAAAATCCACTAAATTTAATAAATTTTATTTAATAAATAGAAAATACATTTAATTATATTAAATTTTATAATATTAATTATAATTAGTCAGCTTATGTTTATTTTGTTATAATTTTTTTTTGTCCAAAACCAAACAAAATCCGTACATGAACCGAAAAATACTTTTACCAAACATATTTTAAAAATTCAAAAAAAAAATCAAAATCCAAATAATTCGAACCGATCCAAAATGAATAACCAAATGCCCATTTTTCACCTAGAAGAAAAACTTACCTTTCCAACCGCAAAAGAAGATATGGTCCTGAGAAGGCCACCAGCTTTAGCCTTCATGTCCTTATCGTAATCTGCTTCGTCTTTGTTTTTTATTGGGCAAACATACTTAGCGTATGCCCTAAGTTTCTCAAAGAAAACCTTGAACTTATTTGTCTTGGGACATTCCTTCTCGAGGTCCGACACAAAGACCATCACTACTTTAACGGTATAAGGCTCCACATCCTTCACCGTTTTGGGATCTTCAATCTGAGGCAAATCAGTTGGCTTAATCTTCAGATGAGCTGAAACAATGTCCAAAAGGGCCACAGATGAAAAAAGAAGGATGAAGCATAACAATAGCTGAACTCTTGCCATTATTCTTATTTTTTTTTTTTTTTGATTATGATTATTCTATATCTTGTGAGGAACAAAGATTGAATGAATTGAAGTAGAATCTATTGTCTGCTTTTATAGCTATGTTTAGTGTTCTATATTTAGAATCATTGATCCATTCAACATTGAGGGTTTGGTGGAATAAAGGTTAAAATAATAGTAAAGAACTTTGTGGTTCTTCTAACGTTTACAAAAAAAAAAAAAAAAAAAAAAACTGTGTGGTTCTTACGTTTCACAAAATTATTGATAATGCACTCTTTTAGCTTTCCAATGAAATATACAGTTGCTATCTTTTTAACTCATTTATGTATAACTAGCTGATTAGAAACATTATAAATCACATGACAAACATATTTGTCACTCACACATAATCAAATCATTTTAATCAACGTTCAGTTTCTCGTGTTCATACAAAGAATATATTGCAAAATAGATCACAGTACGATTAGATATATAAAACGTCCAGCTTAGCTATCACTCAAGCTAGCTATCACTTTAGCTCATCCAGCTATCCCAGCTCCACCTAGCTGGTTAGCTCGAGCATTTTGCTTTCTTTTCACACGGCTAAGTCATTCAGTCCGTTTCTCGGCCATGATTTGCCGTCCATAACCTTTTCCGTGATCTTTTTCCAAAATCACTAGGTTATTACCCATGTAATCACACCCCGTTTACCTAAGTCGTTTACCACCAAACGTTTAGGCGTAACATCTTTGGACAGGGATGTTACAAACTCCTCCACTTAAAAGGAATTCGTCCTCGAATTTGGGTGTGGTAGATTTTCTCGACCTTGGTCGCTGATGGACTCGGTCATGTTCCCTGACCTTGGTCATTTCTTGACTTGGTCAATTTCCAATCTTTATCCAACAGATTTGGTCACATTTCCGACCTTGATCCTTAAGGATCTGATCAAATTCCCCCCACCTTTGTCATTCATTGACTTGGTGAATTTCCCGACCTTGATCCTTGGATTCAGTCACATTCCCGACTTTGATCCTCTCTGATTTGGTCAAATTTTTCCCACCTTTTTCATTCATTGACTTGCTGAATACTTAACCTTGATCCTTAGATTCAGTCACATTCCCGACTTTGATCCTCTAGGATTCGGTCAATTCCCCTTATGCTCGGTCATTCGGTATATATGGGTAATATCTTGGTTTTCTGGCAATGCCTTAGTAAACACTTTCTGTTTCTAAGCGCATTGACCTGCCTTATCTAAATTCCCATATACGCCAATTACTTTGCATAATATACACTTTCTCCGAATGGTTAGTTTACTTAACACGGTTTCGGTTCTTGCCCCGTTGGATAATTCATCTTGGCTTTTATACATATGTCTTGGTAAAATTTTCCGATTTCCCAAATACGTTTATCTCATCCTTGCCTCAAATTCCCATTTAGCTCATAGTTATTTACGTTCAAGAACTTAACCCGGACATATGTGTATTTCCCTCGAGCACTTATCCATCCTAGGATCAAGCATGCTCTGATACCAACTTGTGAGACCCCGCCCCGGACATTCTGGCGTCCGACGACGAAGTCGTCAACCGTTAATGCCTTGTCACGGTATAACCTCTTTGATTTTTCCTCACTTCTTTAGAAATGTCTTTTCTTAGGTTATTCCTTTAGTTTTTCATCTTACGCAGCAGAATTTACTTTACCCTTGTTCTATATCCGACCAAGCCCTTGTACCGGTTTAATCATCTTTTCCTGTAGGCTTAAGATTGATCCTTACTCGGCCAAATCATGCATCAATCCGTTTTGTCACCCTTGACTTACGGTGTCATACTACGTCCTACTTAATCAATAAGTTAGGGTCATATACTTACCTTGGCCAATATGCGGAATCGAACCCTTCCTCGATCCGTTCCTTGCATCGTCCGATCATCTCAAAGTATACCGATAGGTTCTGCATATTTACTCTGTAAATCGCTCATCTTACCGTGCATCACTTGACTCCGTATATTACCCCCATCACTTTGTTACTTAGCCATACAACCAACCATCCCCATTGCTTAAGTATACGATAGGATAAGGGGACTTTCTTGCCCTTTATTTAACGGTGGCCGATCAAACCCATAGCTTACCGGTGCATCCGTACTCCCGACCATTCCTTTGTGTCCGTGGAATTTCCTCCGTATGATCACCCCTCGGTTTACTAACCGATCCTTATACGACCCTAGGAGCCTCCAAAGAAGAAGAAGATAGAGTTGGCGACATTGTCTTTGCAATATTCAAGAATTGAGCTAAGGGAGCAAAGGAAGCACGCATTGAAGACAAAACTTGGTTCCGGACAAGAAGCTATCACCCGACTTTTAGAGTGTCACCACCATTGGTGCAAACTCTCTCGCATCACTTGAGCTTAGAAGACTGTACCAAGACTTTGTTACAAATGGCCATGAAGGCCTTGCATACTGTTTTTCCCTTCTCCTCGGTTTTTCCCATGTTGTTTTTCGGGAAAGTTTTTTAACGAGGTGCATTGGGCTTCATGTTTTTTCACCTTGCCATTTGTTGAGTCCGATCCAACCCCAAGGTCCGAGCTACCTCTTCATTTCGTGGCTCATCTATGTTTAATCTGATTTTCAAATTTAAATTGTTGTTTGTGTTGTCAAAGCGCGAGTTCTCGAGGCATGTCTCAAAACTTGGTGTCTTCTCTTCTTCCTCTTTAAAAACTCATGCGATCTCAGTTGTAACATTCATCTATATTTTTTTTTATCAAAATCTCTTTTCAAAATATAGATCATTTATCTCGATTTCGTGTGATTCGATTTCGAAACTCTTAGTCTTATCAAGTGGACTTCCTGCATCCATTTGTGGAGACATTCAATCCATTTCACCTCTAGTTACTCGTTAATCGAGTCTAGAACCAAACTACCATCCCTTAACCTCTCGGTGATAATTTTGGGTTGTGATTCTACAAGGAGAATCGCATCAAGTGGTATCCGAGCAACATCGAGAAGTTGAGTAGTTTTATCTGAAATTGTTTCAATTTTTGTAAAATATTGGCTTGTCATAAAATTATGAAATCAATTGCATATGAACCTAGTACGAGTCTAGTATTTGTTAAAATTGAATCTAGAATTTTAGGAATCGTCTTGATAATTTTTCGAGATCGATTTCTTTAACCTATCGAGATTAGGGTTCTTCGGTAGTTGAGGAGTCATTTTTGTGTGTTTTAGTATTTGATTGTGATTTTATTCCTTAGAAATTTTTACTGGTGTTGTTGTTATTTGATTTTACAGGAAAATGGTGTCCGATCATAACAACAAAATCCTCATTGAAGCCCTCACGAAGAAAATGGAACAAATGATGAACGAGAAGATCGGGTCTCTCCGTGAAGAACTTGTTCCTGTGTTCCTGTAATCACAGCAGATCTTACCGATCAGCTAGATGAGTCAACGTTGTTCTCGGCAGTCCGATTCTCGGTCTGTTTGTCTACCCAGCAGTATATTCGTATGGATCCTTCGAATATCAGCTTTGTTCTTCGTGATCTCAAGATCCATACTAATACCTTGATCCTTTCCCCGTCTTTTTCACCCTAGAACATACGGTTTTTCCCCTTTAACCGTGTTCATTGATCTCTTGCTTGCCCCGGTGATTTTTTCCTTTTTCGGTGAGATTTCACTTATTGGGATGAGATCTTCCTTTGGGCGTGCGGGTTCTCGATGGAGAATTATGCACACCAATGCCTTCCTTTTATAGGAAAATGGTGTGTAACTTCCGCCCCATCTCGCACCCATTCTCGTGCATTCTCGGTCATTTATTTAATGAATGGTTGCGATCGCATCTTTTCGGTAAGTAACTGCCCTGGCGGTTAGCAGGTTCATGTACCGACCATTCACATCCCAGCTGCCATACCTCACCTAGTTCGGTAGCTAATTAATCAGTCCGCTCAGCTGGGTCAGTACATGATCAGTCCACCGAGTTGGTCGAGCTACCGGTCAGCTGAGTTAGCTAGTATTTTCAGCTAGCTATCACTCCAGCTTAGCTATCACTCTAGCTAGCTATCACTTCAGCTCGTCCAGCTACCCCAGGTCCACCTAGCTGGTTAGCTCGAGCATTTTCCTTTCTTTTCACACGGCTAAGTCATTCGGTCCGTTTCTCGGCCATGACTTGCCGTCCATAACCTTTTCCGTGATTTGTTTTCCCAAAATCACTAAGTTATTACCCATGTAATCACACCCGTTTACCCAAGTCTTTTACCACCAAACATTTAAGCGTAATATCCTGGGACAAAGATGTTACAGTTCTGATGCTAAAGAACACTACAAAAACTTTGTTTAGAATCTTCTTGACGTTTCTCTCCATCGTCGCCGATCAACATAGTAATGGATTAAATAAATATCTTGTGAGGAACAAAGATTGAAGAATGAATGAATTGAACGATGTTTAGTGTTCTATATTTAGAATCATTGATCCATTGACCATTGAGAGTTTGGTGGAATAAAGTTAAAATAATAGTAAATAACTTTGTGGTTCTTTTTACGTTTACAACAAAATAAAATAAAATAACTTTTATGGTTTTAAGTTTCACAAAATTTTTGATAACTTTAGTTTTCCAATGTAATATACAACTGTTATCTTTTTTATTTATTTTATGTATCTTACTATATAAGATTTTGGTTGCACACACCAATAGCTGACACATATTAAAATTATAATTAACAAGATCAAAATTATAATTAACAAAATCATGACACATAACACGTATCAAAATCCAACCACAAATCTTATTTCTATGCGACCAAAGCTGAGATAGATCTTTAATCATATGGTGAACCATTTGGTTCAAAGAACTAATAGTTTAATAACTATCGTGTTAAAATAATGATAGGATAAATGAAAAAAGTAAGTGTTGATGCATTCAAAATTTATCGTGTGTGTGGGCCTGTTTGTTGTTTCTTCATTCATTCAGATGGTTCCTCTGGATGGAGATAAAAAGTTATGTTTATTTAATGTAAAAAATTGATCATTCAGATGAATAATTTGAATAAGTTTTGAAATCTAGACAAAATTTTCAAAGTCATTTGGATGGAGATGATTCATCCAAAAATGACAATAACAAATGTACCCTTAACTAATTTTATTTTCTTTGTAATTTATTTATTTTTTAAATATCTAAATCAATAATAATGTATTAAATAAAATACTAATTTTGGCAGGAAAACGCTATTTTGCGATTTTCTGCCAAATTTGATATTTTACAGTTTTAACGGAAAAACAACATTTTGCAATTTTCCGCCAAAATTACAGTGTCACGGTTTTGGCAGAAAAACATCATTTTGCTATTTTCCGGCAAAATTACAGTTTTGGCGGGAAAACTTTATTTTGTGATTTTCGCCAAAATTGTGGTTTCACGATTTTAGCGGGAAAACGTCATTTTGCAGTTTTTTGCTAAAATTATTGTATCACGGTTTTGACGGAAAATATCATTTTGTGATTTATGCCAAAATTATGGTGTCACGGTTTTGGCGGGAAAATATCATTTTGCGATTTTTTGGCGAAATTACGGTTTCACGGTTTTGGCGAGAAAACGTCATGTTGCGATTTTCCGCAAAAATTATGGTGTCACAGTTTTGGTGAGAAAATATCATTTTGAGATTTTTCGCCAAAATTGCGGTTTTACGATTTTGGTAGAAAACGATATTTTACGATTTTCCGTCAAAAGTGTGATTTCACGGTTATGACGGGAAAATATCATTTTGCGATTTTCTGTCGAAATTACAATTTCACGGTTTTGGCGGAAAAACGTCATTTTCCGATTTCCTGTGGAAATTGTGATTTCATGGTTTTGGCCGAAAACAAAATTAATTCAGTTTTTTTTGCGAAAAATCTCATTTTACTATTTTTGAAAATATTGATTTTACGCTTATTGCACTTTTTATTATATTATTATTTTTTATGTTCTATATATTGTATTTTAAAAATATGATTAAGATTTAATTATGATTAAACTAAATCATGGATATTTTAGTTATTTTCTTATTAAAAACATTGAGATGGAGATGAAAATTTACAAAAAGTAAACAACAAACAAAAGTTTATTCAGATAGATCATCCAAATGAACAACCTAAAATGAAAACAAACAATATTCAAATAGATTATTGAAATAGACTATTTGAATGAACCATCTGAATAGAAATGTTAAATGGAGAAACAAACCGAGGTAAATGGAGAAACAAACAGGGCCATGTGTGTATTTGGTGTTACATCACAGGATGGAGATAGAAGCGAATTACATCGGTTTGCTATTGCTTGCATCAGTGAGATACGACCTAAGAGCAGCTCCCAAAGTGTATGAGAAGCTGGGGAAGCATGGAGGAGATGTGGCACTCGGGAAATATTTATTGACACCGACACATCCCTCGAGGAATAAAAGGTCATATCTTTTGGCCTATATGATGGAAGAAGCACTAATGTGATGGTTTTGTTTGGGTTCCCGGGGATATCAAAACTACATATAAAAGTTAAATTAAAATATAGTAGTTGGTGTAGTGTTGGATTTTATATCGATAAATTTGGCAAATGAAAATTAGAATTATTTTTACATGACACTTTGTATACCATTTTGATTGTTTTTTATAGGGTTTTTTTTTTTGATAAAAAACCATTAATCTTTATTTTTTTTAGTTCGACACGTACCTCAAAATTGTGTTGATTAATCCCATGAACTTTTGCAATATAGCCACTGCGTATATTATCGACGTAGCTCTGTTTTCTTCTGTTAAAAAACTAACAAAATTTTCAAAATTACGTTATTTTGATTGTCTAGAACAACACGCAGTTTTTTTTTTGGATTGGTGTTTTTCTATCATCAAAACAACATAATTTTTGAAAATCATGAATTAGGTTTAGAATTAATAAAAAAAATTAATTTAGGAGAAAATTAAAATTAGGGTTAATCGAAAAAAAAACAAAAAGAGTTGATTAATAATTTAACTGATATAACATTTTCTCTAAATCTCCCAGATCTCTCTCGCTGTTATTCATGGAGATTCAACAATGGCGTTTTCTTCATCTTCATTCCTATAAATGATATAGGAAATATTACATTATTAGGAGAGTCATGAAATTTGCTAAGTTTACATTACTGAGGTTTTTTATTCATTGGTTTTCTAAATTATTAAGTTTTCGGTTTTCCCATATTAAAGAGTTGTAATAGACATTCATTAATCTAATCAGGAATTTAAGAAAACCTTTTCATCTCTCTTTTCTTCTTTGTTTCGCAAAGCTTACCCTAGCTAAGAATCTCTTCTGCAATTGCAGATT
>VBRH01001229.1:35573-51233 GCA_014578085.1 Cardamine resedifolia | reverse complement strand
TATTTTAAAATTATATTAAAAGAGGGCCCAAACAAATATTTGTATGTATATATTTTTATTTTATTACAAAAGACTACTCATCAATTTAAAAAACAAAAAATTAGTAAAAAATCTTTAAAAACAAATTTTAGGAGCAAAAATTTTCTTTCTGCCCTAAGTCCACTAAAATGTTGAACCGGTCCTCCAAACACGCTCCTCAAAATGGATGGACATATTGAAGTCTGTTTGGAATAAGGCTGTTCGTTAATGCATCTCCAAGTTGATAAAACATGAGCTATCCGAAGAGTAGTACCAGACTACACCAAGTCTCGAAATGCAATGATAGTAAATAGTCACGTACGCTTCAGTATAAATGAAATATGAGATTGAAACACATAGGTAAATAATAGCTCTTATATTGTCACACTAAAAAACCAGAGATGTAGAGGCCAAGAGTGAAGAACACGATCCATTATATTTTGGAGACTGTGTCAGATATACCAATTTATACCCAACTTCAGTGGAATACTGAACAATATCATATTGTTTCTTCTTTGACGATTAAGCGCTTTATGTAGATAGATTTTTCTAACTAGTTTTCAGATGTTAGCTAGCGTTGGAAGGAGTTGTCATGGTGTGTGTGTTGGAGACACCAAATTCAAAAATTTAGATTTCCACCGACAAACTCACGGACGGTGGAGGAGAGAAAACGTATAGGTGACAATCAAATTTTTAAGTATTTGTACGTAGTGTATATCCTAAAACAAAGGCCACCAATATTTATATTTATAAACCAAGTGGTAGTTTCCTAGAAGAAGTATGGAGTTGGGTATGTGTATGTTTTAAGATCCGAGTTCGACTCCATTTTGCCATTCTACTCATATAATATATGCGCGAAAAGGAAAATAGGTCTAAAAAGAATTAGCCTGGGACTAAATTATTTAAAAAAAGAGGAATAGTTTTCAAATAATTTAGCATGATTTGTAAAAGAAAAAATAATAAGAAATCGGTGCAAAGATTGAGACTGAAATAACAAACAAACATCTTCACATATTTACATGATTCTAATTCGTTTGTTCTTTAAACATATAAAAAATCTTCTAGGAAAAAAGTGTTGTGTAATTTTTACTCATCATTGTGGGGATTTGATCGTATTAGAAAGTAAAAGTATATTGTATACTGTTGTAATAATGAAAATCAAACCAAACTTTAAAGTCAACATTTGCAAAGCCGACGACAAAAGATCATAAAAAGGTCAACAACACTTGGTAATCCAAAAACCGCAATTATATTACCGGACTAACCGGTTTACATAATCGGTTTAAACTTATAATTGTTTGTTTCCCAGAGAAGTAAAAAAAAAAAAAACAGAGATTTCAGATGGAGAAGAAGAAGAAATCAGAGATTTCATCAACGGAAGCTGTTCTTCTTGGAGCTCTAGCTCCAGGCGTCAATGTTCGTAGCTCTTTCTTCTATCTTCTTCTTAACTCCTTTGTCAATTTCTGTTTTCTTCGTTTAAAACCCTAGCTGGATCGTAATTTTGACAGGCTCCAACATGGAACACACTGAGATTCGCGTTTCTTCTACTGGGTCTCTGTTTAGCTTTCATGCTCTCCGTAGCTTTCACCAGTGGACAATCAATGTTGCTTGTCCATGTTGGCTTTCTCATTATTATCGCCTCTACTCTCTTTATCCTCCTCAATTGGTATCTCCAATGTTGCTTCTCTTTACTCAATTTTTCTTTTTGTATATTAATCGATACTTTCTAGGGTTTCGAAACTCTGCATAAGTAATTAGATCTGATCCAAAAACTTTCATTGGTGTCTTGTTGTTGCTGATCAATCCTTGATTTCTCTGTATTGCTGTTATCAAGTCTCTGTTTTTTGTTTTATCATATGGTAATTGATTGTGTGTATTCATAGCTAAAATCTAGATAAATGTTATCTGTTTCTGTTTCATGCTTCTGTGATATTTAGTTCTAATTAGTACTCAGTTCTCTAGTTTTTATATATCATTGGTAAAGATCTCATTTTTATGTTTGAACTGTGACCCGTTTGTTCTCTAAGGTTTACGATTCTTAAGGTTTTACTTGTGGGTTGAAAATAGTTTGAAGGAAAGAGATAAATGTTATCTAAAATATTCAGTCTTTTAGCATCTTGAAGAGTTTATATAATCTTCACTAGTTGCTTAGAATGCCTTTTTTCTGTAGGTTTCTTGCTCAGACAGGCTTAGTACAAGTGGAGACACAAATGCAGGAGCTGAATTTGGCACCTAAAGATGATAAAACCAAATGATTAAGCTCACACCGGACGCAGACCCAGATGTAACTGAACATTCAACAACAGAGAGATCAAGCAAATAGGAGAATTGGATTGGTATACAACAAGAAAATCCACTTTTTCTTGGTACATAGTATTTGCTTTCTCATTACTCTTTCCTTTGGTCCTCTCTTCTTGTTTTGGTTTCTTTCTTTGGATTGAGGAAACAGCAAAGGAACTGAAACAAAAACTTTATTTTGATATGCTCAATTCTCCAACATTAGTTCGTCTTTTTTTGGTTCCCTTTAGTTGTATCTGCTTCTCGGAAGCTATTCCAGACTATGTTTGTTCTTACATTATTATTGGCCGCTGATTGTTATCATATGTATCCTTGTTTATAATAGTCTCAAGGCTAATCTAACTATAATTCATTCCTCGAGAAACAAAAAGTAACTCGATTGATCTGAAAAACTTTGGAAGTTTCGTTCTTTGTTTATGTACAAACCAAAATCTTTTCTGATTTGGATTTTTATTCTCTCGGAAAATTGAGCAACAAACACATTGACAAAAACCAATAACTATAGGTTGTCACAGTTTCTTGTGAACTCACTCACTCAGATATCTTTAGTTGTTCATATATGTTGGAGAAGGTCCTCTTGACCTCCCACCATTCTCATTCAGCCACTCTTTTTCCCTCAGATATCTAAGAAACGGACCGGGGTCGTCACTAAAGCCATACGCATTCGTTGTGGTTTGTTGACTGCTGCTGAGCTTCTCTCCCTTAGATTCATGGTCTTCCATGTAGAGCTGAGGGTGAAACGTTGAGTTCTCAGAAGAGATCGTCGGTTGTTGGTTTGGTGTCCCGTATCTAGCTAAGAGACTAAACTTAGAAGACCCACTAGCCAAGAAGTTTTTCAAATTGTTTGTCCCCTGATCTTGATAGGAATAGGCTGGTCCAAGATTGCGACTTTCTCTGTACCGACGTAACCATTCAGAAGAAGAAACCCCAACATACTGCGGGTTTGTGTATGGCTTGGTGAAACTGGGGAGCTCCATATATCTTTTCTGGTCATAGATGCTCTCTGCTTTGTTAGTACTAGCGCCATTATGGAACCAAGAAGCATCTTCAGGCAGTAATGGAGCAGACGGAGTAGGAGGTGAATACGAAGATGCAGGATGCTCAGTGCTGCTACTGATGGAGAGACTATCAAAGGATGTGACAGGACCTGCTTCATCAATAGGGCTCAACCCATTTGGTTTACTTAAACCGAGTCTTCCATTCTCTTTATTCTTGTCAACCACCCACGCGCTCAGCGATGGAGGTCTTCCTGAGACAATGCCTTCTTCTAGATGCAAATGTTGCGGATCTGTGTCCTTAAGACCTTGCATGAAGCTGAAACTTTCAGAGTTAGTATCCTGTGGGCTATGGTTCACAACGAGTGATGAGGTACGTCTTAGGATTTCATCGGATGTAGTTGTTTGCTTTCCTGAAGTTGTGTTATCGAAACTGAGTGGCTTTGTTGCAATGCCAGAAGAATAGATTGGAGCAGATTGACACCTTACAAGCGGCTTGAGAAGAATGACTTCTTCCTCTTCTGCAGGCATGATTTCAACCGTTCCTATAGTAACACATTTTTTGTTACTTCCCTCTCCATTTCCATGAAAGAGCTCTTCTTTGCATTGCAATTCACCTGAAGTTGTGTAGAAATGATTCCTTTGCTTGTCAAAGAATAACCACTTTTGAGAACTTTTCTTCTGCCTACTTGTGATCTCAATTGCGGAATTAATAATCCGTTGAAGACGAAGCTCCTTTCCTCTATCAAAACTCTCTCTTAGATCCATATGACTTGAGAAATCCAAAAGTACATGTATTGGAGCCAGAGGAGCCAAGAATTGGAGCTCATGATCCTCCCAAAGAGCTACCAACGCTTTAGCAGAGCAGTTTTCGCCTATCACCTTTAACCGGTTCAAGAAATCAACGAGTTTGCCAAAGAAGTAAGATATCGCAATCTCGCTCTTCTTATCAAACCTGCATTCTTCTTCTTCTGCCTTGTGAAGCAGAAATGGTAAGTAGTCTAGAAATACTAGTAGAGCAGGTAAGAGAGGGCAAGAATCCAAGGGACTCGTCTTCAAACATCTCTCAACAACTCGCCCCATGACGTTAAACACCATAGTTAATGCTAAATTTGTTAGCTTAACTTCCTCTTTCGCCTTGTCTGATCTATTAAACTCAGCTAAATTGTGGAAGATGAAGATGAAAACCGCAATAAGCTGGAGAATTCTATGAGGTCCCTTTCTCGGCATTTCCATGAATTTATAAGACTCCAACATGGCTGCTAGATCTCTATCATCTGCTGCAAACACTGCATCCAATTCTCTTATGGTTGATGCAAATGCGCAACCAAACTCATCAAAACTGAAACAAACTGGAAAGAATCAAAAAGAAGAACAGTTTTGGAGAAAAGGTCACCAAGAACTTGAGCTAGTAAAAGAGAGAATGTTGTACTTCATTCAATTGTTAATCATGTTCCAAACTGACCTGGATTTAAGGAAGAATAAGCTAGTTGTTCGAACAACCAGGGGCCATAAATCAGTTCCAGCCATTAATTCTCCTTTTTCTTTCGCCAAACCGCGGGCCTTCACAGTAACATTTCTCTCTGACGGGTTTAAGAAGTTAAACTGTGCATCAGAAAACAGAGACTTCACAGGACAAGACCTGTTCTGCAGTAGTTAAAATAAGCATTTTGAGCAATGTAAGACAAACACAATCCAATTGCAGATGATAGAGAAGTATCAGTGAATCAATCACCTTCTCAAACAACAAAAGAAGATTGTTCCAAGCACCAGGAAAAGGCTCTTTCACAGCTAAACTTCTTATACAGTGATACAGAGCCAAGAACTCATCACCAACATACGTCGCCAATACAGCTAACTACACAAATGTAAGAAAATCACTCAGAAATCGCAAACAAAAAACACGGTAATGGAAGAAGAAATCGTTACCTGGTTATGAGGATTCCCACTATCAGGCCAAGATTTAGCAGCTTCAAGATAGTATGTAGCTGCAGTTGACCAATTAGGATGCTCATGTGTTTTCAAATATTGTTCTTTATACCTTTGAAGATCTCCAAGACAAATATAGAAACGATGGCATAAGAATCTGTTTTTTTCTTCTCCAGATTCCTCAGAGAGTCTGTAGTAATATCCTCCGACTTTGGTAATCAAATCTTGGTAAAACTCGGCAGCTTTTAACAGAAACAACTTGAATGCTTTCATATGATTGACAGGATCATCTGTTTTAAGGCCTTTACGAAACTCATCGATGTGTTTATAGTGAAGTTTCCAGAGACAAAACTCAACTTCTTGAAGCTCTTCTTGTTGGAGATTGCTCTTAAAGATTTGCTCGTAGGTCAAACCTGCTTTCGCGTATAATTCTGAAACATCTGGATGTAATATACCCTTTGAATAGATTAATGTCCATAGCTGTTTCTCAATGTTGTTTACCTGAAGAAACAAAAAAAAAAAAAACTTACATTAATCAATCTTGTCTCATATACAAAAAGTAAGATTCTTTAAGCAAAAGCAACAAGCTTGGTTTTAGTTACCTCTACAAGAAAATTAGGATTTTGTTTCTTATCAGCTGAATTAGAAGCTTCCATCCTCTACTGAATCAGACAAATATATCTCAGACAAGTGTTCGAAATTTGAAGAGCACAACAGCTTCCTGAGAAACATTGAAAAACTGACAAAGATTAAGAATTTCTCATATACAGTAGAGAAAGGAAGAAGCTTGAGGACCAGACACTATAGAAATTACAAAGCAATAATCCAACAAAATTCATAAGTGCTTGGTCTACAAGAAAACTCTCATTAACCTGAACTGAATAAGCTAAAAGTCAAAAGCTTAAGCTGAAATTAAAGAAACCCAGAAGATGTAATAAAAGCATCAATGGAAAAAAGGAAAGAAAGGAGAACTCCACAAGAGATATCACAATCAAGAGAAGCAGAGTAAAGAGGGGAAGAAGAAAATCGAAAGAGAGAGTGATTCTTTAAGATGGAAAACGAAAAGACAAAGTGGAAGAAGACTTTACCAGAAGAAACTTTAACGTACGGACGAGGGGAACAACAGAAAGAAGAAGAAGCCAAGCGAAGTGTATTCACATGGAAGAGAGAGAAAGAAAGGATTCGGCAGATAGGTTGCTCTGTTGTGAAACGGACAAAGTAGAAAGGCAGCTGATGATGATGTTGATGAATTTATTATGATGATGATGATGATGATGATGATGATGATGATGATGATGATGATGATGATGATGATGTTGATGATGGAGATGTAGAGGTGGAATATCTAATCCATTATTCCACTTCTCCTTCTAAGTGCCCAACTATTTGATTTGTTTCAACTCCAAATATTTTTTCTCTCTTTTTCTTTTTCTTTTCTCCTAAATTTTCTTCAAATTGAATATTTAGGAGGGATTGACTAAATTAGAGTTTTTTTTTGAGGATGCAAAATTCTTTTTTTTTTTGATAAAAAAGAAAAGAATGCAAAATTCTTGCTTATTAGAGATAGCAAAATATTTAGTTATAGAATCGTCCCATGTAAGAATGTAAATTTGATCATTATGAATGATAAAATCATTATTTATAAAGATAAGAAAATATCTCTTACAATATCGCAATGGATGAGAAAAGATAAAAGACGTATTTACAAAGGTTAATTAAGTAAATAGCTTGTTTTTTAAAAGTCATTTGCATCATAATACAAAATGGTATTTTTTTTTATCAAAGAATGTAGTACAATACAAAAAGAGTGTGGTATCAAATAAAATAGTATATTATATGTTTAAAATACGTTCGAAGTTCATACTATTTTTACAAAACGTGCATGAAAACAACATTCGTTTTGTTTATAATTTTATCACCATGTCATTCTTTGTAAATACTCTAAAATTTTGTTATCTACTGCATATAATCCTATTAAAAATGAATTCTGGAGGAGATAAAAGTCACCTACTTTAAAATATTCCTTGACGTATAAGCCAAACCTTCCTTTATTTAATTATCGCATGCCTTTAGGAATATAGTGAATCCTTTGTGAATTAATTTAAAAATCGCACAACTTTAAGCTTCACTATGAGCTTGATAGTGAGCTTTCCCCTGGAACGTGGCATTAGTTAACCCAAGTTTGGTTACCATATGTTGGAAAGATTGTTATGAATTTGTCAGACTCGATAATAAAAGAAATATTCGTCTGACTAGAATTTGGATATTATGATCATTACGACTGGAAAAATATATATTTCGTCTATCAATGACTTAACCTAATCTTAAAAAAAAACTGTTTGTTCGTAGACCCAAAAAAGTTATAATAATAAAACAAAACCAAAAAAGTCTTCAACTGATCCCATGTAATAGAGATATCCAACCTTCTTATAATTAAATGGATTAAATTTTCTTATTATTTTTTGATACATTTATAAATTATCTTATTTTGATGAGAGTAAAAACACAAAGATAAGATAGAAGAATTAAATTTGACGCTCATAGATTACAAGTTGAAACTCTTTTACATTGAAAACCAAAAAAAAAAAAGAAGAAGTTGAAACTCTTTTTTATCTTTTTTAGTTTGGTTTCAAAGCTGAAACTCTGGTTTTTAATTGTGCGTGTACGTGATTTCAAATTCTCATTTTTAATACTACCTTAAAATGACATTAACAGAGATGATCTTGTAATATTTGCAAATATTTGCAATAAACTGGAACAAAACATTCATCATTGATAGAACAATATCTTAAACATTCATATAGATTAATGAATTGCGTAAAATCCATGTATTTTCTCGTCAGATTTCTACGACCAATTGTTTTTTTTTTTTAATGTTTATGTCTCCTCACATCTAATTAGAAGTGTCCAAATAGGTTATGGGTCATGGGTCTGATCCAACCAACCAACCCAACCCATAAATTTTAATAGGTTGAAATTTTTTATTTTAATGGGTTGATGGTTAAATAGGTTGATGAGTCAAATGAATTAGTTTGTGATGAGTTGATGGATTACCCATTTAACCTATTAATTTAAAAAAACTGAAATAAACCAACTTAACCAATATTCACAATCTTTAATTTTTTTCACTAAAATATAAATATATAAATATGTTATTTTCTGCCGCCCAAAATATAAATATATAATTTTTTTGGCAAAATGCAAATATGCAAGGTAGATGATATGATAATAATCTACCTATTAGAGAATAAAATAAGTTAAACAAAATATTACATGAAATCTTCACCTAAATCTTAATTTTAAATTAGACATGTATAATTAAATATTGATATTCCACAAATCACACGTTAGCTACAATATTTGTCACTTGACATCACCTCTAAAGATGCCTTGTCTTTTTGGTTATGGATGGACCCATTCGTATTAAAAACAAAGACAAACTATGCACGTAATTGAATGGAAATTTACCAGCACAACTCTCTTCGTATTTTTCATTTAAAATAATTAAATAAATAGAAAGAGCAATTATCTTTGACGACTGATGTCGATATTTGATGATAGATACACATGCGTTAGTTTTTATTGACTTTATTTTATAAAAAGAAATTATTCTTGGGGATTATATTCAAAAGCACCCCATGTGGTGCTACGTATAAACCACCAAGTAAGCCTTCGAAAACTATCAAAGACACATGTAAAATTTCCCCAATTCTTCATCTTACTCAAATGTCTTTATTTCATCCGGCTCGAAGCTCAAAATAAATATTTTGGTCATTGTAGATGAACCATAGGATTTAGAAATTACCAGACATTGTATAGACTGAGAGTGGATTAGTATAAAGATGAGCTGGATTAGTAAGTGAAGCAACATGACTAGGTTCATTGAGCTCATAAACATTCTTAACTTCAAATTTCCTTACCTTAGACTAATTATTGTAATTACATTATTTCATTATTTTTTTATATCAATAGGACCCAACCCTAAAACACCTCTTACCTAAGCCTCCGCCGCTCAACATTTTTGGAGACCGACTTCGGTGGCTTTCTTAACATCGGAATCGGTTTCTCTCTTCTGTCTCCTTTATTGTTTTAAAATCTTTGCTTAGCTTTGAGTTTTTTTTGTTTGGGTTCGATGATGCTTTGTTTTGTTGAAGATAAGACTTATCCGAGAAAGGAGAAAACTCATGTTTTGGATTGAGATTCATGGTGCTGTGAAATTAGAGGCGCCGGATCTGTATGGTCGACGGTGTAGTTTTGCTCACAAACGCATATGGGTTTCAAGTTTCACCTTTCATCTTTCTTTTAGATGGCTTCCCAGATATGTTCTCTCGCAGGAGGAAAGGGTTTATTTTTTCGGCCATTGGATGGATTTTAAGATTTAGTTTTGGTTGCTGGACTAATTTCTTTGGAGCCTAGTTCTTCTTTGGTGTTTTCCGCTTTGGACTTTAGAGGTGGATTAGTTTGAGTTTGGTCTTGGTGGTCTCGCAGTTCTAAGGCGTTGCAGAGGTTGAGGTCAGCATATTGATGGTTGGAGTTATTTATGGCTCGCTCTCCGGTTTTTCAGATTATTAGCCTCCTAAGTGCATCTTCTCGAGAAACCAAGTTTTTTCCTAGCATTTTCAGCTTTTGATAAGTTTTTCCTCTGATTCGGTTGTTTAGCTGCAGAATTAGGTGTGGATCTCTTTGTTAGATTCATGTGTTGGTTCTGAAGAAAAAAGAAGATAGTCTCTTAGTTGGTTTGTCGGGTTTGGTTGCTTGTGGCTCAACCATTGGTTGTAGCAATATAATAAGTTCTAACTCGTCTTTCCTATCGCCATCCAATTTCTCTCTTAGGCTTATTGTCTACACTCGTTTTCTATTGGTTGTTTTTTGTATTGACTAATTCGCTTATATGTTTTCCTCACCGGAGTTTCACCAGTGTTTAAATCTGTTAAGTTCTACCATTAAAATTTGTCAAAAAAAAAAGGACTAATTATTGTACTGTTTACGGTTGGTTAAGACATTTTATTAATTATTTTTGGTGCATGAAATGCATTGGGTTCGTAAACTAAGTGGTCAACCTAAATCTAGCAATAAGTGTTTTCTAGTAAGTACTACTAAAAAAGGAAATCACTAAATTCTATCATAAAGCATCATAAAATCAAACATCAATATCTGAATTTCACATGATCTACCCTAGATCCAAGATGAGTTACTACTCACACATCACAAGAACAAAAGAAAAGTAATATTCAATTGGTTTCAATGTATACCATATGTTTTTTTTTAAGTTTTACATTTTAATGGTTTGTGAATTATACTCGACATATGAAAGCATGAAACCTTTATAAATTATGTTCTTTAATAATTACTATAAATTAGATAAATAAATAAGAGTGCATAGAAATATGAAAAAATTAAATAATTTGAAATAATAAACAAAATTTAAAACATCATATATTCTGAAATGAAAGAGTGAGAAACAAAATATATAATTGACTGCATAAACGATATAGGTGACGAAGAATCTTCTCAACATGAGAGAACTTCCTCATCCTAAAGTATTTCAAAAATCTAACAGAAATAATATTATAGATCCAAAAGAGATTAAAACGAATTAGACATCACGTTTTGGCCTCCAGAAGTGATTAAATACGTACATACTAAATATAGGATCAAATTTGATGAAGAAAATTCTTTTGGACGTGGAATTGATTGTTCTTTTCAGAGATAGTCTCAAACTCTCAATAAAAATTATTTTCTACTTTTCATTTTGGAAAGAGACCGATCAGTCATGTATTAGTTTGTTAAAATAAGGTGCAAAAAACATGAAGTGAAAATGCAAATTTAAAGCATCTAAACTAAAAAAGGTTTAATATCTTTCTGCAAAGTTGTTAACAAAAGAAATTTCTGCAAAGTATATTTACAATATAGGAAATTTAAAATTAAAGTGTGAACAAATCTCATAGAAGTCCTATGCAAATATCACTTACCTATATATCTAAAACGCTAAAAGGCTCCTATTGGTAACATTGCATAAGGAAAAATTGAAGAATAAAAATTTACAGAATAAAAAATTATAAAATAAAAATTTTGAGCGATTAGATAAATTTTATAAAATGACGGAATAGAAAAACTACTAAATGCATACTTATTTTCATAATAATTTTTCATTTGCAATTTTTTTTGGCAAAAATTAAATATTACGTTTTTGCCTAAATTTGTATTATTAGACAACTTTTTATGATTTATAAAATACTTGCATAGTGACATTAGAAAAAAAAATTTAACTATTATATAAGTTACCAATCGAGAAACCAAAGTATCACAAAGTATAGATTAGAACTTTGTTTTCTCTGTTTTTTTTTTTTTTTGGTGATAAAAAATTTGTTTTGGCTGTTGACAAAAGAAGTTTGTGTCTTCTTCTACTGTATTTAGTATATAGACTGCGACGATTAGTACGTGATTAAAATAGTATTTTTGGTATTGACTTTTTTCGAATAGTTATAGAATAATTGTGCTCCTAACTTCTTAATCACAAATAGACATCTTAACCATTTGAACGCGGACAACGAACGTTGTAGTAGTTGTTCGATACGTGAATTGACCTATTTTCTTTTATTTTTAGTGTTCCTATTATTATCTAAATGTATTTTATGAAATATAATTGACCAGCATCTTATACTCTCCCTTTTTTTCTTGGTTAAAATGATTTGTATTCATCTTTTATATTCTCTTAGACTCTCTTTGTTAACTAGCTCTCGTGTTCCTGCCATTTTATGGAGTATACCTCGTCGCAGACAAATATGCTACTGTAGTAAATTCATAATGGAAAGTATTTTTTTTTTGTCATTAGATATAAATTAAAACGGTTTAGAAATTCAAATCGGGGTACATTATTTACATAAGCAGTATTATGCGGATAAACTCTAGCATTATGTGCTAACTTGTTTGCCGTAGAATTTAGATTTCGCGAAATAAAAAAATATATAAAAAATGAACAAATCCTTGATTCTAATGAATTCTTTCAGATATGTCGAGAAATCATACTAATCTGTCGGTGTAGACACCATCTTCACCAATTCAGAACAGTTGTGGCAAAAACTACTTTTGTTATCTGTTGTACAATCATACAAACAAATCATGGGCTTCTAATCTGAAATCAATTGATAATAAAGCCTTTATCGAAAATAAAATAATAATCATTTGAGAATAAATAAATTTGTATATGACATTTTTCACGCTAGTTTTTTTTTTTTTTAATTGGTTACAAACTGATAATAAACAAAACACATGCTAAAATTGAGCATTTTATTAATATTTTTCAAAAAAAAAAAATAGTTTAGCCGATCAAAAAGGAGAGCCAAATATAACTTAACAAATTCAGATCTAACCACCGAGCGATAAAAATGGCGAAAAATAGACCTAAAAAAGAGGTTAAAATCCCAATTTCAAAGTAACAGAATTAACCACCACAAAATAATAAAAAGCAAAAAATCGCACTCGATCTGTCTTAACCTTTTTTTACCCTCAACAAAACCAATCTCTCATTTGTTCTTCTGCACAATCTCACACACTTCTATTTTTCCCTCTCCTTTTACAAGGAAAGGGCGTAGAAGAAACCAAAAACCAAACAAAAGAGTAATAATAATAACTCATTAAAAAAACAAAAAAAATGGGTGTCAAGTTGTTATTGATCTTCGGCCTCTTGGTCTTAGCTATGGTAGCTAAATCAGTCGATGCGACCTACACATTGACTAAATCTTGCGTCAACGGGCAAGGTTGCATTGGAGAAGACGACGAGCTCGAATCTCTAATGGATTCAGAGACTAACCGCCGTCAACTCGCAAGAGGACGCCGTTACATTGGCTATGATGCTCTCAAAAAGAACAATGTGCCTTGCAATAGACGTGGCCGATCTTACTACGATTGCAAGAAGAGGAGAAGGAATAATCCTTATAGGCGTGGATGCAGTGCCATCACGCATTGCTATAGGTACGCTAAATGATAGAGATGATCGAAGATTTGATTCTACACTCCGGTTCGTTCGATCTTTTTCATTCTTCATTCTTGATCGTTGATATATATTAATTTCCCCCTCCTTAATTTCACCTTTTTACGTATCCTATGTTATACGTACGATCTATATTATTTTTTGTTTCTTTATTTAATTCTCATCATGATGCATATAAGCTTTTGATTCATTGGTACATCGTTTATTTTTACTTTGTTGTTGTTCTTTTTATTTCGTTTCGTTCATATAATTAAGTTCCGTTTTTCTATTATATTTTATATACATCATGATGTTTTAGTATTTTACAATTAAGTATTTGTAAACGAGGGGCCAAATTCGACCTCTTTGTTCTTTTTTTTTTCTCCTTTTGCTATGAGAGGTTTCTCGCTTAAATTTCCCAAACGAAACTAACCTTTAAAATAATTTTGAAATTATGACTTTACAAATCATGTTGAATATCACATCGGTTCTTCAAGCCTACTTCCGTAAAATTATTATGCAAAATCCACAGTTTCTACTCCGGCCATTGTTTCAACAACTACATATCGAAACACGAGGTTTTTTTAAGTGAAGACGTGACAATAATGAAAAATGTAATGGTTAAGAGAAGTGTTTTAATTAGGATATTTGATTATACATGCTTTTGGATTGCAAAAGCCCAAGTCCAGGCCCAAACGAAGTTGCATCTTCAAGTTCCTTAGAAACATATTTTTCATAAACAAACATAAGAGATTCGAGCTGAAATGGGTTACTACATAATTAGGCTGGCATTAATAGTCACTTCATTTATATAACACATTGCTAAAAATTGATTGAAAAATGAGAAATGATTTAGCCTAATATATAAATAACATGGATCACTCTGCTTATTGACAATTGATTTTGAATAAGAAAATAAATTACATTCACACGTAAAACTTATAAAAAAATAAAAGAATCTTTAATAGTTATAGAACTAACGGCGTTTATCCATAGAAATTGGATTGAAAATCAATTTAATTTAGATTTAGTAATTTGGTTAGTTAGCACCGGTCGTACTCATAACAGCTTCAAAAGTTCATAGAAAACGTCTGATGTTCTTCTTCACTTAGGCCCATTCTGTGTTCTGATTTCTGAGTCTTCTGACTCATTTGCTTGCTGTGTTATATTTTTTTCAAATGAAGATAAAGTTTTTTGTTTGTTTGTTTGTCTGAGGAAATGTCAAGTAGTTTCATGGTCACAAGACCCACCTGCACTACTACTTCATTCAGCATTGTATGGTCTTTTTCCAAAAGTCATTAATTTTTTTTTAAAGAACCAAAGAAGACTTTGAAGTGAAATGAGAACCTAACTTTGAACATTATTGCTATTCACACCATATCTTCTCCATTACTTTTTAACTTTTCTTTTATTGCTTTCATTTCAAAACCACACAAAAAAAAGTTTAATTTTTTTAGTACTTTAGTAAATGAGACTTTACAAACACTCATTTTTTGAGCCTTTTTGTTTTTCTTGAATTTTTTTTGTTTGGAATATATTCTTATTAATATTACTTTTATATATGAAAAAAGAAGAAGCACTTGTCATCCAAATCTTGATATATAACGTATATATTTACGGAATTTTAGGTACAACATCATCAAAAACCGGATTGGATTCTTGTGGGTAAAGATTACCGATAGAACAACACATCAACAATATTATTTTTCTTAAGAGTGAAAAGGGAAATAATTTTATTTTTTAAAAGATCTTTATTTTTATTTTTTAAAGAATGAAAGTTTAAAATGGGTCAACCGCAATCGCTCTCAGTGGCACCACTAATAGTGGAAGTGGGCCCTAAACTTCAACTCTCTTCACATGAGAATTTTCTTCCTTTTAGATAGAGAAAGAGATAGATACGGTCCACCATGAGAGATTGAGTCAAGTTTAATTTTATTTAGTCCATGACCAATATATAATTAAAGTATTAATCGTTTCTGTAGACCACGTCACATTGTGCAACCAATTAAAACACCAAATTTTTGAAAGATTCAAACATGCCTAATTATTTTTTATTTTTTTAAAATACAAAAAAACTTTGACCAAGAGATATTAAAAAAAAAAATGCTAAAATAACTAAAAAGAAAATCAAATGGGGCCATATTGCATATGCCCATTACCTCAATCGATATGCCTAAGTCCACACCTTCAACTATATGTCAAGTTACATTATTATATCCCAACAATGACCAAAACCAATGTTTTGAAAATCGTATCGAACACCGACTCGGCATCACTGGATAGCTGGTTGGATTGGTTCAATCGGTCAAACCAGATTTCTAAATATTTATATTATATATATATAATTAATATGAATTTAAAAAAAACATGAAATATAATTGAAATTTTTTGTTATTGTATTTTTCAACAAAATAAAAAAAGTTTTTTAAAACAATAAAATAATACATT
>VBRH01001229.1:18979-29965 GCA_014578085.1 Cardamine resedifolia | reverse complement strand
ATGAGGGTGAGGGTGGTGGTGATGGGGAGGGTGTGGGTGGTGGTGACCGTGGTGGTAAGGAGCAGGAGCAGGAGCTAGAGATGGGGTTTGAGTCACATGGTTCACTTCCTCAGTGAAGGCAGAGGAAGTGAAGCACCAAAGTACTACGAGACTCACTAATACACTCTTACCCAAGAACCCCATTTTGTGTTGTCTTTTGGTTAGTGATATGTAGTGAGACTGTGAGAATATGAAGTAGATATATTTATAGGAGAGAAGGTTCACTCACACTTCGGGTGCCATGAAATAACTCCTTTATTTTCGTGGATAATAAATTTAAAAAATACCATAAAAAACCTTAACCTTGCAATTACTTCCACTTTAAATTTTCTACATTTTTATTCTTCATTTAAATTTTCAAAATAAAATTTTTGCTAGTTCAAACATTCAAAATGGTATTGTGGTTCGCACCGATACTTTAAATGACGGAACATTTAACTCAGTTGATATAATTGTTAATTCCACTGACAAAATAGTTAAATCTGTCAAATTTTATAATCACATGCGAATTTTAAATGTATTCTAAATATTTGAGGAAGTGAAATTAAGTATTTAGAAAAGTGATTTTTGGTTAATACTGGGTATTAACGGATCTCTAATTGAAGCGAGTTAACTGTTTTGGTAATGAAATTAACAATTATATCACCGGAGTTAACTGTTCCGTCATTTGATGTGTCGGTACGAACCGCAATGCCACTTTGAAGGTTTAAACAAGCAAAAGTTTTATCTTGAAAGTTTAAAGTGAAAGTCAAAAACTTTCAAGATTTAAAATGGAAATGGTTGCCAATTAAAAGTTTTTTATGAGATTTTCCCAAATTAAAACCGATCCAAATTTTTTACTCCATTATTAGTTACTAGTACTACGTACTTGTTACTCTTGTGTTCTTCTTATTGGAGTATTCGAGATAAAATTTTAGTTTCTACACATATGATGCAATTATGTAAACTTTCTAATTATTACGAGACAAAATAGGTTTCTATGCGATTTATATAATCTCATTTAATAACCCCATTTAGTAATAAAAGAAAAACTAAAAGTTGACTTCCATTAATGTGTTTAGTAGCTCTCTCAGTTTGATTTAATAAGATGTTTTAGAAGTTTTTTTTGTGTTTCAAAATATAAGATGTTCTCACGTTTTATGTAATTTTTTATTTTATTGAATATTGTGTGACCAATATTAGTCTATAGTTTATTTTTAAGGTTTTATGCTAAAAAACCATCCAACTTATTAAAATTTGCAAGCGTGACACTCACCTAAAAACTGTGCAAGTCAATTCCTCCACCTGCAAAGTCACCCGCAATATGGCCACCACGTGTATTGTCGACGTGGCACCGTCGACTGCTGTTACGAAACTAACGGTTTTCTTGAAACAACATCGTTTCGAACTAAGAAACGACTTGTCGTTTTCTAAATTTCATGTCGTTTTTAGTCCAGCTAAACGACTATGTTTTGTTTGGTCTCGGGTTAGGGCTTATTTTGGGGGGAAAAATCGATTTGGGGGTAAAATCAAAATTAGAGTTTGTCATCTTTTCTCTCTCGCGATTTTGCGATTTCTCATCACGATTTCACCTACATTCAAGCTCTCCGGAATCGATTAAACGTTTATTGAAGCTCTCTAGTCGTTCTACTGGTAATTATTCCTTAATCTATTCGATTTTGTCTGTCGATTCACTAACTCATCTACTAATCTCATATATGTAACATCATCTCTCTATTTCGCAATTTTCCTAAAATGGTCGATTAAGGGGTTATAAATCTCTAAAATTTGTGTTTTGATTTAGACATGCATCTATTTAACTCTCTCTCTCTCTCTCTGTATCTCTTAATATCGCGATTAGGGAGTTTGTTTAAGGGTATAAATTTAGTTTACCTATTCAATTTTGTTTTAGTATTCGTGTTGACTCAATTTCTGTCTATTTCTTGTATTCTTTGTAGGTTTAAAGTATATGTTGGACTGAGGCTAAGTGGGAAGATGAGTTTTGATCTATTCATAAAAGCTGGTGGTTACTAGGGTCGCGATGGCGAGTATTTAGGTGGTGAAGCTGAGCAATGTGGAAGACATCTGGCTGAAGGCTTCGCAATAAATACAATGTTAATGCTTCTGAGAGACCTTTTAGGCTATGAAGACAATACGAGCAACTTGAGCTGGTTTCCACCTGGTGAAGCAGAAAAAGAAGATATTGAAGTTGATGAAACGCTAAGGAATGCGTGTTATTATGGGATTGGATCAGGTGGAAATAGGAACATACAACAATCCTCACTACTAGGTATGTAACTATTGCGAATGGTAGGAGGGAAGATTTTGTCTGATGAGGATGATCCTAAAGTAAGAGATGGAAATGGTTCAGAGGATGAGGAAAATGAGGGTAATGTTTATTATGGTGATATGGAGCACTATTTGAATGACAGTTCAGATGATGAAAGGAAAGACTTGGATGATAGCAAGTACAAGAGATTTTGCTTAGGTTAAGAATATATGACCATTAATAGTTTTAAGAAGCCTATCACCAAGTATGTTGTGAAGAAAAAGAAAAACATTAAGTATGCTAAGAGTAATGGGAAGCGAGTTATTGTTATCTGTGCTGAAAATAAGTGTCCATGGAGGATGTTTGGTTCCATAAACAACAGTAGTAGTAGGGTAGTTGTTAGATCATTGCAAGATGAGCACAACACATGAACCATACCATTTCACTCCCTACTTACCAATGCAAGAATAGCTGAGCTCTACATTGAAGAACTCATAGAGAATCCTAACATTTCAGTAACACAACTCCATAACAAGCTGCTCAGAAAGAACATCAATGTTCCATCGACAATATGCGAGAGGACAAGGCTCAGATGCTTGAAGACCTTTGACAGAGAGCAAGCAGAGCAATTTGCCAGGCTCCATGATTTTGTGTATGAGCTGAAAAGATCAAATCCGCTATCAACAGTGGAATGTGAAGTTAGACAATCTAAATTTCATAGATTTTATGTTTGCTTTGATGGACTGAAAGAAGGGTGGAATGCTGCTTGTAGAAGGATTTTACATATAGATGGTACATTTTTGAAATGGAGAATGACTGGAATGTTGTTAGTGGTTTGTGGTAGGGATCCCAATGATCAGATGTTCCCAATAGGATGGGGAATAGTTGATGTTGAGAGTAAGGATAATTGGATATGGTTTTTTGAGCACCTTGTTGAAGATCTTAGGTTAGAGAGTGGGAATGGTCTGACATTAGCTAGTGATCAGCAAAAAAATAATTGATTGCAGCAGTGAAAGTTATGTTGCCATATGATGAACATAGGATGTGTGCCAGATATGTCCATTCTTGTTGGAAGAAGAGACACTCATGAAGTGAGCTGCAAGACATGTTTTGGACTGCTGCAGATGCATATTACCTTTTAGCTTTTGATAGGAAGATGAAAGAGCTACAAGAATATGATCATGCTGCACATGCAAATTTGAGAATAAATTTATTCTGTCCATGGTCTAGGTAAGCTTCATTCATACATCTTTTACGTATACATTTACAGTACATAATGTAGTCAATAATGCTTCATTACTGTGTTATGTGTTTTGCAGGGTTTATTTCACTCTATATTCTAAGAGTGATGCTGTGGAAAACAATTTATGTGAGTCATTCAACGCAGTTATTCGGATAGCTAGGACAAAGCTAATAGTTGAGATGCTTGAGGAGATCCGGAGGAGGGTCATGACTACTAATGACAAGAATAGGTTAGAAGCTGATAAAGTTAGGTCAGAGTACACTCCTAGGGTTGTAGCTTTACTAGATCATCAGATAGATCAAGCTAAATATTGCCAGTCATTATCTTGTGGGCTAGGGAAGTATGAGGTTACCTACAAACTGGTTGATAGGTATGTAGTTCACTTAGGGAATGAAGTAAGTTGTAGTTGTAGGCTTTACCTAGTTAGTGGAATCTCTTGTTGTCACATTTTGTTCGGCTCTTAGGCTAGAGAAAAATGCTGAACAAGACCCTAAAACCTTGATTAGCACTTGGTTTACCACTAAGAACCTTAGGCTTGTTTATCAAAAAGGTTTGGAACCAATTAATGGGATGAATCTTTGGAAAGTCACAACAAGTGAAAGGGTATTGACACCTGATTTTAAGAGTCCTGGAGGTAGACCACCAGGGAAGAAGAGAAAGAAAGAGAAGGGTGAGAAAAAACCAATCAAAGTTCTAGGAAAATTGGGCAAAATTGGTATCAAAATGGTAAGTTCAAATTAGTATACAAGACTATGGTATTGCATTGTGTATATATATGTTGGGAAGGTGTTGAAACTATTTGTTGTATTTGTCTCAGCATTACAGGAACTGTGGTGAGGAAGGTCACAACAAGACCAAATGCAAGAATCCAGCCAAGCCAATGCCTCAGAAGAAGCGAGCAGGTAGGCCACAAATAAGACCCATTGAGTCAGCTTGTTCAAATACTTGGGATTCTGGTGAAGGTGCATCATCATCTCAGCCTGCTCAAAATGATGGATGGCAGCCATGGGGTTCATTACTTGGCTTATCCTCTCAGCCTGCTCAAACTGTTAATCCAGAGCCTCCTCTTCTAAGCTTGTCATCGACATTGCCAAAAAGAAAGAGAGGCATGCCTCGAAAGAATGACAACCTCCACATTTCATCTTCTCAACCTTAACTTACTCAAACATCTGCAAGAGGACCGATTAGTCTCCCACAAGTAAGTGTATCACTTACTATCAATAACTTACTATAAACTATATCTCCCACAATAATTTGAATTCATTTTGTGTGCTTTATGCAGGAGGGTTATGGAATCTTTACAAGTCCTGAAACAGGAGATGACTATATTCAAGTAGGTAGGTCTGTAATCGATGTAAGGGACAACACGATTTTATCAAGTACCCTATACAAAGCCAAAGAGAAGAAGAAGATTGAACATGCTGCAAAACGTGGTCGTGATAGTACTCGTGGAGGTGGTGGTCCTCGGACTCGTGGTGGTTCTGCACGTGGAGGCGCTACTCATGGTGGTTCTGCACGTGGAGGTGCTACTCGTGGAGGTGTATCTCCATCTCAGCCTCGTGTGTTATCTCTATCTGAACTGGTGGACGTGGTGAGCAATCGTTTAGCTCAATCTCCACCTTGAACTCCTTTTACTCTATCTAAACTCTTTGACTCCATCTCAACCTTTGTAATTTATGCCTTGACAATGACCTATTTTGGTACCTCCTTATTATGTAATGTACTAAAACCAAGTTTTTATTATTTTTGAACTTGATAACTTGTTTTCGTTTACTTTGGTTTTCTCGTAATACCAACATACCAACATAAAGAACCATTTAAACATAGATTTATTTGTGCGTTTGCATTTAAAATTTTAGAATTAGAACTTAATCATATCAGACATCACAAATTATGTTAACAACTCAAAGATTAATAGTATAGGTTACAAACTAAAGCAAAGATTAACAATCACATTTCATCTTCTCAAGCAAAGATGAACCAATAGGCTCCCAACATAACTAAAGCAACTGCAATCACATTTTTGAAAGAACGTAGCTCATTCTCGCAACATCTAAGCTTCGATTTTAGCTCTCCCATCTCCTTCTCACAAA
This sequence comes from Cardamine resedifolia, assembly GCA_014578085.1. Classification (NCBI taxonomy): domain Eukaryota; kingdom Viridiplantae; phylum Streptophyta; class Magnoliopsida; order Brassicales; family Brassicaceae; genus Cardamine; species Cardamine resedifolia. The sequence goes on along the minus strand of VBRH01001229.1, from coordinate 24,342 downwards.
ATTCAGCAAGTTCTTTGATGGAATCAATCTTCTTAGCAAAGCTATTTGCTACGGATTCACATGTCCGTGTCTCACATGCTAGAGTATCCATTTGAGCTTCTACATAATTAAAACGATTCTCTAAGCTTTCGATATTACCTTATAGTTTCTCCACAACAAGTTCAACCTCCTCCATCTCTTCAACCATGAAAATATCGGTCCATTTGAACAAATGGGTGTTATCCTATAACAAATTTCTACATAATTTAACAAAAACTCAAATTATCTAAGAATCGAGAATCAATTAGATGTCCACATTACCTGTTTAGAGCCATACGGACAACAATAGGAAAGGCGACCTGGATTCTTCAATGTATCCGCGGTTAGATCATAGAACTTGACCCACATATGCATTTCCTAGGTATTCCTCTACCACGACGTGTGTACCTATCACTTACTCCTTCACCGAAAACAAAGTTTAAGAGAAATCACAATTACTCGGTCTATACTTTTAACAGAAATCACAATTACTCACCTGAACTCGCGGAAGAAGCCATTGCAGGAGTTGACAAGAGATATGGAAGAGAATGAGTGAAGATATATGGAAGTTATTAAAGAGAACGAAAGTCGTTATCGAAGAGAGTTCAAGATGACGGAAAAAAAGGAAAAGGAGAGTTAAAGAAGACGGTCAAAACGATGTCATCTTATGTCTATAATGTTAGCTTCAAGATAAAACTACGTCGTTTTACCATTCATTTTATCTTCTTTCTATTTTGTTTAACAAATTTTTCTTTTTTTCTGTATGTCCTAAAATTCAAATATTAAAAACAAATGTTTCAAAGCTAACTTTTACATTCATTAATTTCATTCAAATAGTCTTACAACTCAAATTCATCCATTACAAATAAATACACTCTACCACTCTTTTCCGAAAGAGAAAAATTAAAGAGTGGTGAGTTTCACACTATCTTCTACTTGAAGAGAAGAATCAACAAGGCCACAAGAGCCACCGAAACAGCAATGGCGGTTAACATCTTCATCTCTTTCACCACCATAACACTTTTTCAACCTCTAAGCTTGTATCACGCCTCTGGAGCTCCTCAACCATCGCCTTCAGCTCCTCAACCTTCGCCTCAGCAGCTTCAGACAACAAATGAAGGTGAAAAACCTCATCGCGGCTGTGGAGAACATTGTTCCACATCATTCGGGGATCAACAAATGCACCTTCGGAATCAGTGTTGATGTACCTAACCCTATCCTCCAGACTCTCTTTCTCCATCTTAAGTTCTTGAAACTCTTCAAACACAACATCATCCCACCATTTCCTTATATGACACCCCCCACCATATAGCAAACATGAAAATTCCTAAGAATTAGCTGCACAATCAAAATACCATTTTAGCTAACAAATCAAACAACTCTCAGCAAAACATTTCACTCACCTCTCTATTCTTGCATGCATAGTACCTCCTTCCCAGATTGACACCAGAGTCACATGTCAGAAGAACTGGGTTTAAACCACAGTAGCAACTCCGAGGAATCCCATACTGTCTGCTTCTTTGCCTACCAGACGCAATACTTGTAGGTCCAGACGAGGTCCAGCTGTAACTATGCAAACCCATTTCCTAATAACATTCCAAAGAAACAAAAAAACAACTCAGTCAGTTTAAAAGGAACAGTCTAGGTTGATGCCGAGTGAAGACTGGTGATAATGGTGATGAATGATGTTGAATCTGATATAATAAAACCCATAAAGCATTACAAATCTAAAACCGAAAGAACCTATTCGACAAAGACTTTTGAAAAATCCTTCGATGAGAAAATTTAAGCACAATCCCAGAAATGAATCATGCAAACCCATAAACCCCAGAAACTAAATCGACTGAGAAGGTAGAAACTTGAACCTTTAATCGATTCCGGAGAGCTTCAATCTTCACTTATAAGTGATTTCGTGAAGAGAAATCGCAAAATCGCGAGAGAAAAGTGAGAAAGAAGAAGAACCCTAATTTTGATTTTTTTTCCAAATCGATTTTTCCCCAAATTAAGCCTAATCCCATACAAAATCAAAACACAATCATTTTGCTGGAAAAAAAATGACATCAAATTTTCAAAACGACAATTATTTTCTAACATTGAAACGACATCGTTTTGCGGAAACCGTTAGTTTCGTAACAGCAGTCGACAGTGCCACGTCGACAATACACGTGATAGCCATATTGCGGGTGACTTTGTATGTGGAGGGATTGACTTGCACGGTTTTTATGTGAGTGCAAATTTTAATAAATTGGATGATTTTTTAGCAAAAAACCATTTTTTATGATTAGTTAAATTATTTTTGTTTATATATTAAATAAAACTTGTAGAACAAAAGCCACTTTTTAATATGTGTGTTTTTACCCAAAACATATTATACTTCCTCTGTTTTCAATTTAAATGTAGTTTTAGAGTTTAAAATTTATTTCATATAATTTGTTGTTTTAGGTTTTTAATGTAGATCTTTGATAAATTTTCCAGTTTTGTCTTTATTGTTTTATTGTCTTGATCAATAAAATAACTAAATAAATATTAATTTAATATAAAACAGAAAAATTAATTGTTTTCAAAAAATCTCAAAAAACAAATTAAATGAAACAGAGATAAGAAACAGATGAAGTATAATATATTACGTCTAGAATATAAAAAAAAGTCCAATGTGTAACCGTGTAAGATTTAGATCGCCTATGTTAAGTTCCAATATTTTTATTAAATATTTCTTTTGTTGGATAATCAAGATTTGTAGCCACGCAAATATAACTTCTTCTTTTGTTGTTACTGTTATTCTAAGCTAAACATTATCAAATAGTAAAAACTTTGACAGTTTATCCAAAAAAAAAAAAATCTTTGACAAAAATAATTTATTGGGACAATATAAAATTTAGAGAAATTGTTTTATAGCATGTGTAAATGAAAAGTTAAATTAGAAATGTCATCATATATTTTTTTTTTTGTGTACATGTTTTTTATAAAAGGGTTTTCTACAACATTTTTCATTCCTTTTATGTACCTTTTTGTATAAAGAGTTTTCTGCAACATTTACACATTGTTTATTTGTTTATTTGTGTACATGTTTTTTATAAAAGGGTTTTCTACAACATTTTTCATTCCTTTTATGTACCTTTTTTTATAAAGAGTTTTCTGTAACATTTTACACATTGTTTATTTGTTTTGATACATTGCGATGAATGAAAACCACATTTTATGTCAAGTTGATGTGATTTTCATTATTTTCTCACAATATATCACTGATAATTTATTTTACAGATTTTTACGGTAGTTGTTGTGTTATAACATGTTGCTCAAGCGCTTTTAAATTTAAAATAAACCTTCTTCTAAATTTAATATAACATGTTATAACATGTTATAACATGTTGTGTTATAACATGTTGCTCAATTGCTAAAAAATGATGTTTAAGAGTTGATAACTAGGTTTTTGCAAACCGGGTCTATCAATAAACCTTCTTCTAAGTTGAGTATAGTATAAAAGAATTAAATCCACAGAGAAATAAGAATAAGACACTAGAATTACAAGTCCATTATCCAATTTAAGCGAATAAAAGTTTGTGTTTTCGAAACCAAATTTAAATGTAAACAAAGCGGGAAAAGAGTAAAAACAGTTTTGGAAATTATAATAGTGAAAATCGAACTCTCGGAAAATGGTAGATATATAGGGCGATTGACTTCTAACTAATGAAGTTTGATTCTGTCTCTTAGAACTAAATCATCGGTCTTAAAATATTAATCTAGACTAGTCCATTTTTGTGGTACTAATCCTTTCACCAAGCATTCACCATTCATGTCGTAATCAATAACTTTCGTTAGCTACCAAAATGATCAATAATCATTAATTGCAAGTCTAACTAACCACCAAACATCCTAATCAACTATGCTCATATGCTAGAAATACTAAGTACTTTGATATTTTAGTTCAAACATTTTAACAAACAACTTGTGGGCATAACAATGCTTAAGCTATAAACTACCAATTTTTTGGCTAATCTAGCATTAAAAACACTTATCAAACATGGAATCTAAGAGTTACAAGTCTAAACTACATTCACTATCCATCAATCAACCTAGATCTAACATTCTCAAAAGCCCTAAGAAGATTACTCACTCATCATCATGAAAACACAAATCAATTGGTTTGATTGATGGATAAGCATGATTAAGAGAAGAATAATAAGAGATTTATGAAGAGAAATAGATTTGATACTTTGAAATCAAGAAATCCATACAAAACTCTTAGCAAAATCTTAAGAGGCTAAGAGAGAAAATCTTAAAACAAAGCATAAGTGTTTCCAATTAGGATAAAAGGTATTTATAGTGGAAAGCTAAAAATCTGGGTCAAACTAAACCTTTGGTTGACCTGGTTTAACATTAAAATGAAGAAATTTTGGAGGCGGTTCAACGGTGCTGCTTAGCCGCTGGAACAGCCCGCTAGCAACAAGCGGTGTGCTCATCCCGCTAGGCATGGCCGCTGGGATCTCCGGTGAATTTTGTCACTTTTCCAGCAGGCACATCTGCCCGATGGGTTATACCGCTCGTCACTATAATGGTCTATCTCCTTAACCGTTGACCCAAATCATTCGAGACCACCACCATTGGAAAACTAACTCAATTTTCTTAAACGTTTATCAAGAGCTCTAGAGCTAAATCTCAAGGAAAAGTTTTCATCTGAGTCGATTTTTAAGACACTATAAAATTGTTATTGATCATCATTTTTCTTATTTGCATCCAAATGATTCATGTTGTTGAGTAGCTCACTATAATATACCTATAAAATAAGAAATATATGCAAATATGCACCTAAATACCTAAATATGCAATAAAACACACAAAAATTAATGAAAAATGCAAATCAAATGATGAAAAATCAATATATTAGGAGTTATTACACAAATTAAGAAACAAAGATTATTATTTCTATACATTATTTTTCTCACCAAAAGATTATTATTTAATTATATCAATATGATTTTTTATATTAAACATTTTAGCAACCAGTAATCTAGTAGTAAATGTAATCATTTTCAATCATTGCATAATAAAATTTACAATATTTTAATATTAATCAGTAAAAATAGATAAAAATTTGTAGAAAATCAATACTTTAAATAAATAAAAACTAAAACATCAATATTTTAGAAATATGCCAGTATTTATTTTCATAATAAAATTATTAAAATTTTACCGGACCCCAAAATGCACAGCTCATTTCATAATATCTAGAATGCTGATAATACTACATAAGGTCAACTCCAACGTGACGGGATAACACTATTATAATGTCAAAAATCTCCTTTTTATCTCTCCAATCGGACGGCATATTTTACGCTATTATAGCG
>VBRH01001229.1:1836-14446 GCA_014578085.1 Cardamine resedifolia | reverse complement strand
TAGTTATTAGTTACTATAGGTTTATTAGGCATAGAAGATATATTCATAATATACAGCCATATAAATATATTAATTTTCTCGAAATACTATATCTGAGAAATGGATCCCTATCCATTAGTATTAATGAAACAAGCTCACGTAGTCACGTGAAGTTCTGCAATCATGAATCATCCCTTCGGAGTAAAGCCAGGAGCATATCCTGGAGAACAGCAAAGATTATAAAATTTGGATTTTTTTAACATTTATTTCACTGATTTGATTTTAACTTCAAAATATACGTAATTCTACCAAGTAGATGAGAAAAATGCCCTTCAAAATCTCTAGTTCAACTTCAGTTGAAAAAAATGATTTACGCCTTAAATGTGGTATGATCAACGGTTGATCTCGTACACCCAAAAGAAATTACGGATCAAATATCTAAAATTTTTAAGATTTATATAAAAAATCATATATTTTAGTGTGGTCGTGTTATAGCCAACATAGCCTAAATCCAGTAATAAAAGAGTTCAAATCTTAATTTCGGATTCGTCTGGTATGCTATTCGTTATAACTAGTTATATTGAAAAATCGGAAGTTTTATTTTATTCAAGATCAATTGGATATTGAAATACGTACCTAGACAGGTAACATCATAAAACCGTGTCTAGCTAGATATACAATTTGATTGTGGTTTAAACTTGTTAATATACTCAGATTCAATATGTATATATGTGTGTTTTTTTAGTGTTAACTTTGTATACATATTTCAAGAAATTCCTCTACTACAAAGTTAACACTAAGAACAAAAAACACACACATATACTGATATACACACAGTTAACACTAAAAACTTAAAGTAGTGTTAACTTCATACACCCAAAATTATAAAACTATAAAACAAAACATCCACACGATTTTTTTTCTTCCTTTTTTCTGTTAAACCTCTTTAACACAAATTAATGCCATCTTCATCATTATAAATCTCGTTACTCTCCAGTATCCCAAAAAAAAAAGAAAAAAAAAATCTCGGTGTTCTCCCTCGTTGTTTCCTCTGATTATTAAATTTCTCATGATGAGTAGACGAAGATCACAACATTTCTAATGCATAAACTTTTAATTTTGATCCAATATGATTATGATCGATATCCTTTATAGCCACATACGATTTATATGACATTCGGAAAACAATTAAAGACAGATACGATTTATAGTTTTTTTTGTTGTTGTTTTTTTAACGGCAGATACGATTTATAATTGTTCACCTTTAATGTGAGAGTTTTGTCTACTTTTCGTTGCTCTAACTTTATTATGATAAAAAAAAAAACTTTAACATAATTTTTTTTTTTTTAAATAGAGTTGCAATTTTTCTCTTCCTTTTTCGATCTACACAATGATAGCAACGAATAAAAGTTAAATAAAAAAGATAATAGGGAAAACGAACATATGTCAAACAAAAAAAAAAACGAACATATGCTTCATTTTTTCTCTCAAAATACGTGTTGCATGAATTCACATTTTTACCAAAATATGTCTGGCATGAAGATTTTCTCTCCCTTTTTGGTTTTCCATCAAGGTCCCGGTATTTTGGTTAATTGGGTTATGTGTTCCTGTCAGGGCTAATTGTTTATGGTGAAACTGTTGGGTTTGGAGTATTATACTATTATATAACTTTTTTGGGCTAGAATTAGTATCTGGGCTTTGGCTAGAAGTTTGTAAGTTCGATCGGGTGTACTTTCAGAATATGATGGTAATAGTTTTGGCCTTTTGGGCTTGGATTATAATAATGTAGGCTAGGGTTAGAGTGTTAGACTTACAAATTATGGGTTAGGGTCAGGGATTCAAGTTTGAGAAAATAGGCCGAATAAATAAACATCGATTTTGTAATAAAAAAAAATATTTGTTTAATTTTTGTCTGATAAAAATGCTCTTACCGACTTCTAGTTCTATGCATCATCCTTTTTTTTGAAAACTTGTAGGTGATGCTATTCATCGCGTGTAAGGCAAGACAATCTTTACAAGTTTTTCGACAATTGAAACAAGTTAACTATGATTGATCGTCTCAACATGGACATGTATTAAAAACTGTCGGTTGATTTGAAGCCGAGCAAAAGAATTTGAATCTAACAATTGAGTGGAGTTGAATTAGCTGTACGCTCGTTAAAAATACTCAGAATGAAATGTTCTTTAATTAACACTAATAGTATTAAACAAAAGTTCACATACCATACTTTTTTCTTAAACAAAAAAAAAAACTTTAATAGATTGACAATAAAAACATTCTATCAAACAATTATAGATATAATAACACGCATGATGTATAAGTTTTGTTCTTTTAATATCACTTGTATATATCATCTTAAGGTCCATTTTCAGAATGGGTAGAGTAGAGTAGAATATTATCCGGTTTTGGCTTCATATACTTAACTTCATAAACGGATTCTACTTATCCACATTTGATCCGCAAGATACACATCTTACTTCTCTAATAAACTTCACATCACCAGACAAAGTCGTCTAAGCTCACGTGATCATCGGACGAACCCACGTGCTGGGGAACGGTTACGTGATCCACAGGTGGCATCGATGACTCGGCTTGATGATGCTGAAGATCGACTGGGAGGCCTATGAGATCGTCTGGGATGGGATATTGATCGTTTAGATTTCCGATGAGCATTGCAATAGAAGCTTCGTCTTCGTCGTTTGGTATGTAATCAAACATTATGTCTTCGAAGTTGTTCCAATTTAGTTCCATCGACTCATCTTCTCTTCCTTCGATTTGTTTGTCCGACGACTTTCTTCTTATGGAGAAGTACTGTAATCAGAACAAACAAATAAATACATACACATGCATATTTATCACTGGATTATGGTTTTGAAAATAAGATGTTTTAGCATTGATTGAAAAAATATGATAAAAAAATAAAAAATTGAGTTACTAGAAAGATTAGATTATTTCATAAGTCACTAATTTCAATTTGGTCAAAAAGAAAAACTAGTAGGAAAATCGAACTGGCACAATTAAACTTAAATGGAAAGACATTTTATCTAAATACATTTTTGTACAGAATAATACTAAAACGTAAAAAAAAAATTGATTTTGAAATCGTGTAGATTAATGAATTTTGTTTTCTATCTATTTATATTTGAACATGTAGTATATTCTACATAACTTAAATACTAGAAAAAGAATCCATTCATCACTCTCATATTTTGTGGTCTTTACTTTTTGTCAACTATATTTTTTTTAACAAACAAATAAATACATACACATACCTTTCTTTAACAATCTACTTTTCACTTCTACCTTTATACGAAATTAGGGGGCTGGAAGTTTTGATACGTTCCATATACGAACGGTTATCATTGACAGAAAAAGGTAAAAAAAACAAATAAAGTTTTGTCTGGATGCTTAACAAACTCAATTCAATGAGACCACTTTTCAAATTTCCAATTTTGGACTACTAATTAATCATTATTTAGCTTCTTTTTGTCTTTATATAAATTAAAATAAAATAAAAGATTGTTAAAAAGAGAGCTCACGAGGTTTTTGCTTTCGTCCTCGTATATTGTTAAGGAATCTCCCGTCTCTACTCCATAGTTTTTTACAAATTCTCCTTTAGTTTTTTCACCACAAAAAAAAGGAAAAATTAGTAAATCATAATTCAAAATTTTTTTAGATAAGATTATAGCTTTGAAAGAATATTGGAGCTCCATAATTACCTGTGTTTTCGAGAACATACATTCTGCTCTTGTTATTGGACCAGAACCTATGACATCAATACAAGGTTAATTAAGTCTTCTAATTCTTATATTATTTGCAAGTGATAAGAACTTCGAAACATAAGATAAATATAAAAACGGTAACAAAAAGCCATTAAAAATGGCTTAAAAGTTAAAAGGCTGTTAGATAACAAATTGGTAAATAAAAAATATATATGAAAATGGGGTTTCTGAATATATTTGATTATTTATCAAAAAAAAAAAAAGAATATATTTGATTGTATTTTCTTAAGGATAAAGAAAAGTGAAACGAGACTTAACTTGTATTTGAAAGACCAAGACTGCATAGAGTCAACATCTCTCATCTCAACAATGATTCCTTCTTTATCAGATAGCTCCGGAAGATTTACTTCTGCTTCTCTCTGCGTTTCAATGCCATTATATATTTACTAATTAGTTTTCTATATAGTAGATATGAACTACTAATAATTATTAGACAATAAGAATGATATTATTATGATGAGTTTAAAACAAAGTTTATGTGATAATGGTTTGTAATTTTCTCACTTTCCCATAACAATTTTGAGGGCAATTAATTAGGAAAGACATATACAGATGGCTTTCCATTTTCTTTCATGAAGTCCACTTTATCTTCAACCCCATTATGAAATAAAATCATTTAAACATTTTCATATATTTCATTTATAGGTTACTACTTACAAGAAATATTAATTGAAGGAAGGAGCTATTATTATCCATCTCTTTAAAACAAATAATTCAAACTTCATTATGTGGTGCTCTTTCTACACAAGCCAAAATGATACAAGTGGAACTTAACAAGTATATAAAAAAAATTCCAATGGACTTATTAATCCTTCAAATTTAGATATCTTTAAATAAACTAATTTGAACTTATACACTAGAAAAATAAATTAATTTGCTACACTTGAAAAAAGTAACTAAAAAGGAATAAAGTTTGAACCGTAACCGAACAAAATATATTTGATTAAACAACCTTATTTCATTCCACATTTTTTTCTTATGTTTCATATTCATGTGTAAAATAAATCTCAGTGAAATTGCATAATAATGAGAGAATCAGTGGCCGCAATGATTTTTGTTCTTCTGATCCACAAATCTCTTTAAAAAAGAATGGTATAATTCAAATCCGGAAATCATTTTATTTTTATATATCCACCATATTGATAATATTTCGATTGCAAAATTTCCCAGTAGTGGTTTAGAGAAATTAAAAGGAATTAACCGTAAGACTTTACATACCTTTGGTAGGACTATCCTCCCAAGTGACGCGACATCGCTGTTCTTCAAGTGCTTCACCAACAAAACCCTAAGATTCTACGATCAACAACAACAACAAATTAAAAAAATGTATCATGAATTAAATAATAACAAAAAAAAATCGTATTATAATAAAAATTTCTACCAACCAAACCAAACACAAACCTTGTTATCGAATGAGAAGTAACGGTACAGCTCTTTTTTGTCGGCGGTCTGCAAATTATTCTTCATGTTAAGCATAACTTGTCTCCTTGACTCAACCGACTCAGTTGGGCTAGAGCTAGGGCTTGAGTTGTTTCTTGATTTGATCATAGCTTTCTTCCTGTTGATCCTGGCCATCTTCGTCATATGCGGATTAAGAGATCCACCTCTCTCTTGCCTCAAACCGGCGGGATTACAAACCATAGAACCGAATTCACTTCCGGTTTGCATAGCCGGGATCTGAGGAAAAGCCTCTGATGAGTGAAACGGCTGAGAATTCATCACCACCGGCTGCTCCGTCGGGTATGATGAATACGGCGGCAACAAGTGGGGAGGCTGATCATAAGTAGGGATCGTTGTGAAAAGGGAATCATTGTTGTCAAGATCCATAGAGAGTTCTTGGAAAGAGTTTACGTTAGAAGAGGAAAAGGGCAAGAAGTTATCCATTTTTCCCGGGGAGAGAGAGAGAGAGAGAGAGAGAGAGAGAAAGAGAGTTATGAATGGAGAAGAAAAGGAGAGGTCGTTGGGGAGTTTGATAAGGAACGAGAGAGATAGAGAGATAGAGATAGAGATAGAGAGAGCGAGTGAGATAGAGAGAGAGCGAGTGAGGAAGAGACAGATGTTGGAAAACACACAAAAGAAAACGAGTCAAAATGTTGCCGATGGTTCGATGGTGCAGCTTATGGGGATACCCATCACACCACTCACACAAGGAGAGAGACGAAGAGAGATGTGTATATATGAATGTTAAGACATATACATATAGTAGAACATATGTATATGTGGCGCCAGATTGTGTTTGAATGTATATAATGTGGTTTTTATGGCACAGAAGACCACGAGAAGCTCATTGGCTGGCTGTGTTTTTTTTTCTGAGAGAGAGAGAGAGAGAGATTGAAGGCTCTTTATTTTATTTTGGAGTTCCTTTGCTCTCTTCCTTATTTGTTTTGGACTATAATTAAATACATTACCTTAATATGCAGTAGAATTAATAGAAATTCAAACATTTTAAAAGGAATCCTTGTAGTTTTAGAAGTGGTAAGATATCTTACCATTCAATGGATTTTGTGGAACTCAATTAAATGCCATTAATGTATTTTAAAGCTAAATTGTTTGCCTTTAATAGTTTTCTGTCGTTTTATACATATTTTGGAAAATGTGGTTATTTTATTAAAATACCCTTAATATAGAAAACTTTCGAATTCAAACATAATGAAAAAGAAAAAATTCATTTAGTTTTAGAAATGTTATGATATTTAGCATATTAAGTTTTACTAATAAAACTCAATCAGTCGTCATTCATATTTTGTAGAAACTCAATTAATCACCATTATTTTTATTTTTGTCACTATTTTACATATTTTGGGAAAAGCTTATTTATCTATATAAACCTATTACGCACTAGATATTAGTACTAGATATGCACTGGAATTAAAACTTTGAATAAAACAAATTATTAATAATAGTTTTAAATTGTATGATAGTTAGCAAATTACATTTATAAAACTCAATTAATCGCAACACGTATTTTTTTACAATATATAACATTTTATGAAGGAAATATCCTATATATAATTTTAACTGCAAATTTAAGTTAAAAATTATTTATTATAAGCTGATGTATTTTATTACAATATATAACATTTCATTTCATTCTTTTTTTTAGGGGTGGGGAGATTTACTGTTAAACAATTAATATTGTACAAACAGTATATTTTGATGATAAATTATAATTTTTTGCTAAACTTGATCATTTGTTTTTCATTGTGTTAAATTTTCTTAAAAGATATTTTATTAAAAGCATGAAAAATCGTTTTAAAAAGAGAAGTTCTACACCACCTATACCTGCAAAACTTGAGCAAAAAGTCCAATAAATTTGTTTGACAAAATATCTGCAAAAAAGTAAAAATATTACATATGCCCAACTCAGGCCCATATTATTTTAGAAAGCATGTCTAACCAACCCAACTACAATCAATCAAATTACAAAGACATCAGAAGAATTGAAAGTACTAACATGCAATTTGAACTAAGAATTAACTCCAAATAAGAACTAGAGCAATTAATGAGACAGAGAGGAGTCAAAGAGTCTTTGGGATTTGATCTGGGGAGACTGGAGAGGGACTAAGTGCATAAGGAACTATGGATCCAATTGTCCAAACATATTTAATTTTTAAATTTTAGAAACTTCTAAAACATATAACATTGTGTTCAACCAAAAAGAAAACTCTAAAATGTTTTTTAGAATGAAAAAAGTGAACATGTTACTTATATACACAAAATATTATCAATAAAAAAACCAAGTTCTCTAAAAAAATAACAAAAAATTAAAAATTACTCCCTCCGTTTCAAAATATATTATGTTCTAGCAGAAATCGTGCATATTAAGAAGTTAGTTTTACTTTTAAAAAATATCATTTGATATATAAAACAAAAATAATTTAGCTAATTATGAAAAACCTGTAAAATACTACTCCCTCTGTCTCAAATAGATTGATTTTCTAGGTTTTTTTTCTTGTTTCTAAAAGATTGATTTTCTAGATTTTTAAATACATTGTTAGTAATTAATGTTAGTAAATTGTAAACTTTCAAAAGTATTAAATGAAAATGTTTAAATTGTTGAATTCTTATTGGTTTATAGATATTGAAAAGTGGTTAAAGTAGAAAGAGAATGTATTTATTATTCAGTATTGATTATTTCTTAATATGTGTGAATTGCTCAGAAAATCAATCTTTCTGATACAGATGGAGTATTAGTCACACAAGATTCGATAAAATTGAAAGTTATATTAAAAATGAGAATATCTTATATTTTGAAACAAGAAAAAACTTTCAAAATATAAGAAAATATCTTATATTTTGAAACAAGAAAAAACTTTCAAAATATAAGAAAATATCTTATATTTTGAAATGGAGACAGTAAGTTCATACTAAAAAAAAAGTCAATTGATTATTTTAATTAATAAATAAAAAATCGTTAGAGTTTTGCCATTTGTGAGGGATCCTAATTTAGCGGTCAATATGTCGTATCCATATCTGTCCAATTCCGATATTCCAGCGTATGATAATGATTTTTCGGAAAAAGGATAAAAATTCATTATACAAAAAGTTAAATTTATTATTTTAATATATAAAATAAACCGTTAAGGTTTTGACATTTTTAAAAGATCATAAACGGTGCCTACAGAATCATCATCATACGCTAGAATATCGGAATTGAACGAATACTAGTACGACATATGTATACTAGAATATGACAAAATCCTAATTTTTTTTTATGTATACTAGAATAATCAGTTGACCTCTCTTTTTGGGCTATGAATTTAATTTGTTTTTGGGGTTTTAAGATTATAATTCTTAGGCACCATTGTTCCGGATTCTTCAGACATTGTTGCTCGGAACTCATCATTATCATACTCTGGAAAATATGGTAATACAAATGTTCACAGAGCATGATGCAACACTCATACTCCGTATCAAATTATCGGAAAGGTTAGAGGATACATATGCATGGGGAATGTCAAAGACTGGAGTATACAACACGCAAAACGGATATAAGCTAGCTAATGACTTACGATGCACACAAAATGAATCAGTGCAACAGCCAGGGCCGGCCCGTGATGTTAATGGGCCTAAAGCCCAAAAAATATTTAATCCATTGATAAACACATATGAAATTTTTTTAATCAAAAATAACAAGTTAAGGATTCGAACCCATGAACTTGTAAACTGGAAAACACCAGCGAAACCACTGGTCCACAACCAATTAAAATTAAATACTGTCCCTAAACTTTTTAATATAGTTTGGCGCCTAAAACCCTTTTTTTATGGGCTTTAACCCAGGGTCTGACAAGAGAAGACTCTTGGAAAAATTATGGAAGGTAAAGACAACATCAAAGATACAACATTTCTTACGGAGAGTGCTTCCTGGAGTGCTGGTTGTGGCATACAAGCTATAAACGAGAGATATACATGTAAATCCTTTATGTTTAGCTTGTGGAAAAGAACATGAAACAATATGCCATGTTTTATTTAATTTCTTTGTCGCGACACAAATATGGATGATGGCTGGAACACCTTCTGAGTAGAGGTTGGTCGGAAAACTTGGTAATGCTTAACCTATACCATATTTTGGCAGTGTGCAACAATATAAATGTCCTAGACAACATCAGACAATCCATCTCGTGGATTTTATGGTATGCTTGGAAAGCACATAACTCTTTGGTCTTTGAACAAACAAGAACATAGCCAACGGTTTTGGTCAAGAAAGCACATGAGGAAGCGGATTTATGGCAAGCGATAAATCAGAAAGAGAAAGCAAACAATGCACACAATGGAGAGGTGAATGAACGACCACGATTATGGACAAAACTGACTGAACCATTTGTTAATGCAATATAGGCTGCTCTTGGCTCCATCCTAGAAGAAATAGTGACATACGTTGGATCATGCGAAACTCTAAAGGGGAAGTTCTTTTCCACAGTCGCAGATCCTTCTCAAAGGCCCTATCTGTTAAAATTTTGATTTAGGAGTAAGATTAAGAAAAGGAAGAAACATAGTAAGAGATAATCCACTATCTCTTCTCTTTTAAAGAAGACGAAATATAAACTTTTATTTTACTGAAATTTGTTATTTACATCAGGAAAAATTGATTTAAATAGTAAAAAACAGGCACAAGTGAAGAGCTGTGTCTCTTCCACAACCTAATCTAAAAGTCATAACTCTTAACGTACATATTTAATTATTTAATTAAATACTATAAGACCAAACTCAATTATAAACTAACATTCCCCATTAATTGAGTTTCATTTTACACTAAGCTTCCTTCTTAGTTCGTCACAACTTTCAGCTTCAAACTAGTAGAAATGACATCTTCAATGCCTCATCTTCCTATGTTTTGATAACTCTCTTCTTCTTTTGCTTCTCACTGATAAAAGCATTTTTTTTTGTGTGCATGTGAATCGATGTGAATAATTTGTCTCCCTCTTGGTGATTTTCTTCTTATCACACAAAGGTAATAACTTGTCTCTTCGTCACTTTGATAAAGTTGCTCCATTTTCCCTTGTCAATTGTTTTTCATTCTCACATAGGAGCTCTTGGGATTTCTCTTTCTCGCAAATCTTCTCTTTGTCACCGTTAAACTTTTCTCCACATGAGCTACGTCACGTCTCCTCCATGATCTTCCGTCACGTCTTCTTTAGCTGTTCTTGCAACCTTCTTTCACTCCCTTTCTCTTAGGTGAGCTTTCTCTCATTTTCTTTTGGTGTCCTCTTGATCACCAAATTTTTGTGTGAACTTCTTCACGGCTTCTTCGGTTATCTTTGCAACGGGCTTATGTTCCCTTTTTCTCTTAGGTAAACAGTCTCCTTCCTTGCTTGGTGTCTTCCTTTGATCACCATCACGTCTTGTGCGTGAATCTTCTCCACATCTTCTTCGGTTATCTCTGTAACCTTCTTATACTCCCTTTCTCTTAGGTGAGCTTTCTTCTCATTCTCTTTTGATGTCCTCTTGATCACCAAATTTTTGCGTGAACTTCTTCACGCCTTCTTCGGTTATCTCTGTAACCGGTTCCTGTCTCGTGCTATACGTGAACCTTCTTCACGTCCTCTTTGGTTATCTGTGTAACCGGTTCCATCTCGTGCCGGACGTGAATCTTCTCCACGTCATCTTCGGCTTCTTCGAACAAAGTTTCAGAATTCTCCTTCCACAACTCCAACTCCACATCCGTTTTCTCCATTATCTTTTGAGAAGATTTCCTATCTCCTTCGTCGCTTTTGGAGCCTTATTCTTGAAGGTACTCTTTGTGAATATGTTTGTGAAGGTTGATGGTGCTCTCTCTTGTCACCACCTCTTCGTTTTCTTCTTTTTCTATTTCTTCTTCTTCTTCTTCTCTTTTCGGTTTTTCACCGATGATTTGTTGTCTTCATCTTTCTGTTCTTCTCGCAGGGACTTCTTCTTATTCTTGTTTTACTTGGATATGCTCCAAGATCAAGGTAAGCTCTGATACCATGTTAAATTTTTTATTTAGGAGTAAGATTAAGAAAAAGAAGAAACAGAGTAAGAGATAATTCATTATCTCTTATCTTTTAAAGAAGACGAAATATAAACTTTTAGTTTACTGAAATTTTTTATTTACATCAGGACAAAATTGATTTAAATAGTAAAGAACATACACAAGTATATATTGGGCAGTGGAAAGTTTGGGAAATTTAAAGCAAATAAGAGTGATTTTTAGACTTCCTCGAAAGATGCAAGAGATGCAGTAAGGGAATCCTTCAAATGTCCACTTTTTAGGAATTTTCTAGCTGAGATCCATAAGCATTTGGAGAAGTTTCTAGATTGGCAAATGTTGGAAGCGCCAGAAACGAATAATCAGTGTATTCTGAGAATAGCAAAAGTGTGATGGAAGAACATCGATATCAATCGTATGTAGCGCGTGGAAGTCTATTATGGCTCAAAGATATATGGGAGGCAGAAGCATAGACAACACCGATGGTTGAGACTTGGTCCTAATATATGATGTTTGTAGTTCTTAGCCTCAGGCTCTTCGACAGCAAGACTAAATACTCTGTTTCGGTTACATCAAATGAAGAGCTAATTGTCACGGGCTTGATCTTTTGGGATCAAACCGTGCGGCCCTAGTCCTTGTTTGCCTCGAACAAATGGACTAGGCAGCCTAACTCTCTAAGAAATCTGACCCTCGGTGAGAAAAGAACTCAGAAAGAATGAAAAACTCGAGAAAAGACAAGGGAATACTGAATTGCTCTGATATTGATAGAAAATGCTGGATGATTACAAATGAGGATCTCACCCCCTATTTATACAAAAGCACCTCCGAAATGGATGGTGGAGATGATACTAATCTAACGGCCGATATTGAAGATATGACCTTAAATACACGATTCTCATAAATGTGGGCGGATTTGAAGGGATATGATGAGGAATCTCAATAAGTGAAAGGCTGATATGTAGGGATATGCCTTGGAGACAAAGTCTTGAGAGATATCCTTCCATGTTTGGTAAAAATGTGTAGAAGCCTCTTGAGATGGATCCGGCCCACGAAAATAAAATAAAAGCCTGTAAAACACTAAGTAAAAGGGCATGTTACCCCATGGTTCGGCCCATGTGCATATTGGAGGGAAATGGACCGTGACATTCTCCCCCACCTAATTCGGCGACGCCCTCGTCATCATGAATGTCTTAAGGTGCTCCTTGAATTGCCATAAGTCATCTTCTAACTCCCACGTTGCCTCAGAAACGGGTAGACTTTTCCACTTGATGAGGAAGTGTGTTTGACGAGGAACACCGCGCTTCTGGACCGTCTGTTTGGGGATGAAAACTGGTTGAGAAGTTAAGCCCAGTACCGAGGGTTTTAAACAACTCTGTCCAAAGTTTCCCGGTAAACCGAGGA
>VBRH01001228.1:10850-22291 GCA_014578085.1 Cardamine resedifolia | reverse complement strand
CGAACGTAGTTCACTCCATGACGTTACGACGGAGATGACCTAGTAGTAGTAGCACTTGAGGTTGATGAAATTCCACGAGTGCAAGACTGGTTCGGAGGACATTGTCACGAGCTCGTAAACTTCTGGTTTGACGACCTAGGATATCAAGTAAGGACCTTGCCACTTTGCTCCCATCTTATTGTTGTATTCCTTGGTGTTTTCGAAAACCTTTCTGAGAACTAGGTTGCCTTCTTTGATAAACCTGTTGCGTGCCTTCTGCATTCTGAGTAGTGCTTGATCACGTAGTTCTTCCACTTCGTCAAGACTTTCTAGCAACACTTCATCATTGAGTTTGGAGTTCTCAGGTATTTCTGATAGCATAAGGTGTACACATTTGCTTCGGCTGGACCAGAACCTCGACTCCGTGAGAGAGTAAGAATGGTGATCGATTAGAAGCTCGTCTTGGCATAGTTCGATGTGACCAAAGTACACCATCCAGCTCGTCTGCCCAAAGTCCTTTCTTTAGACTGTCTAAGATTTTTTTGTTGGTGGCTTCCGCTTGTCCATTCCCTTTGGGATATCGAGGAGTTGACTTGCATAATCAAATTTTCCATTTATTACAAAATCCTTCTATCTGAATGGAGGTCAGATTTGTGTCATTATCCGTGACAATCTCATAAGGTATACCGTGTCGGCAGATGATGTTTTTCCAAAGGAATTTTTTGACATCGTTGTCCTGAATCGATGAGTATGCTTCGGCTTCCACCCATTTGGTAAAGTAGTCTGTGAGAATGAGGATGAATCTCTTGCTGTGGGATGGTGGTAGAGGCCCTACGATGTCCATTGCCCATAGCATAAAAGGATAAGGTGCTGCTCCGGTGGTTAACAGCTCGGTCGGAGAATTAATGATGCGTGCGTGCCTCTGACATTTCTCGCACTTGGTTGCAAATTTCTCGCAATCGGTTATCATGCTAGGCCAAAATTGTCTGTGCTTTCGGATTTTCAGAGCTAAAGCTCGACCTCCGGATTGATTGCCTCCTGCGCCTTCATGCTCGAATGTTGTGAAATCTGTGGAAAGTTCATGGACTAACTTGAGATATTTGCCCATTCGTTCGTCTTTTGCTTCATACTCCCCGCTGAACTAGCTTGCAACTAATTGAGAGTCGCAATGAGCTTTCAAGTGTTTGACTCCAATGGCTTTGGCTAAGCGGATGCCGGCTATCAAAGCCTCGTATTCTGCTATGTTGTTGGTCGGCTTGAAGCTGAGGCAAAAAGCTTGTTCGAGTGTTTTTCCTGTGGGCGACCTGAGTCGAATGCCTACTCCAGAACCTTGCTGTGATGCAGCACCGTCGACGTGTAATTCCCATGTCTATTCAACTTCATCCGATGTGGTGACTTCTTGGGCTAATTCAATCAAGAAATCAGCTAATACTTGAGATTTGTGAGCCTTCCGTGGTTGATATGTGATGTCATACTCACTAAGTTCCATTGCCCACTTGGCTAGCCGACCTGACTGACTTAGGGAATGGAGGATTGTTCTGATGTTGATGTCTGAGAGTACGATGATCGAATGACTTTGGAAGTAAGGTCGGAGTTTCTGAGCTGAAGTTACTATGGCGAATGCGATTTTTTCGGATGGTGAATACCTTGCTTCTGCAGCCTCGAGCGTTTTGCTGATGTAGAAGATTGGTCGTTTTGGTAATATCCTCCTATAGATTGTTTCAAGGTTATTGTTGACGGTAACTATGCATGACAAACGATTACATAGGTGCTGGAGGGTTATCCGTGACGAGCATGACTTCTCCTGTCTCGATGGTAGTTCTTGTCTAACTCAAGCTGCACCACCTATTCAAACTGAAAAGCCATTGCACTACTGCATACCCTACAATCGACATAGTATAGGGGTTATCAAAAGATAATCATCGAAGGAGATGGTAAAGCATTATATGATGTCATCACTCATTGATCAATGGATGTAACAATAAAGAACATAATTATGGATATTCGCAGTTGGATAGATAGTTATTCTCATATTATGTTCTCGGTGGTTCCCCGAGAATATAACTAAGTAGCCGATATGTTGGCTAAGTTTTCTTATAGACAGCAAACTATTTATCAAGTTTTCTTTCACCCTTCTATTTGTATAAAGAACAGGTTTTTTGATGATTATGTAAACATCATTAATTTTTAATAAAATAAGACGTTAAAAGAAAGAATGTTATATCAAATTAATAGGAGAGTATTATATTGAAATAATAAAATAGATAGACATCTGAAGCAAATAAATTAGTTATTAAAAATAAAAATAAAAATTTAGTTTTTAAAACCAACAAAAAAACATGAAATGCCAAAATCTAATAAAGTCATATAAACAAAATAGCATTGATACAAAATCTATTGTTATTTAAAAACAAATAATTGCAAATATTTTTGATGATTACTAAGATTCAATTTTACTAACTCACATTTAAAATATTCATCAAATAAAATTAACCACATAGTTGTAGTAAAAAGAACAATCTTAAACCTCTTAATTTAGGTCGTGTTTAATATTTTTTTTTAAAAAAAATTGGATTGAAATATTAATCAAAAAGTTATAAGATGGCCAAAAAACCGACCTACGATGGAACTACACCCGGTACAACCGATCCTATCGGCCACATGACTGCCTTCACAATAGCCACCGGTCGAGCTCGTATACCAAATGAAGAAAGAGACGCAGTCCTCTGTCAGTTGTTCGTCGAAAAATTAAGTGGAGCCGCGCTTCAATGGTTTGCTAAGCTAAAACCGTGCACTATCGATTCTTTCAGTGACCTATCTCAAGCATTCATGAAACAATACTCTATACTCATACCACATGGAGAATCAAGTGACGACCTTTGGAACGTGAAACAAAAGAGAAGTGAAAGCTTGCGATCCTTTATCGACCGTTTTAAGGCTATTGCATCCCGTGTCAGGATGGACGATGACACCTCAAACGAAGCTTTGCGCAAAAGACTTTGGTTCAATGGTCGTTTTTGTGAAACATTAAGTTCAAGTAAATCGATCTCCTTGGAAGATGCATTACACCGAGCTACCGCCTACATCAACATCGAGGAAGAGCATGATTCGCTACATAAGCAGCATACTCCCCGTACTCTGCCCAGCTCGTCCAAAGATAAAACAAATGAGACCGTTTATCGCGAACCTCGTCAACATCATGACAGCTACAGAGAAACCAGAGGAAAGAAGAGCGACGCCACATATCACATTAGCAGTGACCAAAGATCCCTACCATGGAACAAGTATGTCCAACCTGAAGGATACGTTCGACCATAAGAAAACTCTAGTCGTAAATTCGGAAGGAACGATTATAGACAACCTGATAACGAAGACTCTAGTCGATCTGGAGACCGTCGACGCAGTAGTTCATACAATTTCTACTGCGATTTTCACAACATGTCAGGACACTCAACGTCTAATTGTCGCCAACTTCAGGATGAGCTATACAAAAAATACAGCCGCGGGGAAGTAGCCAATGTGACACCTAGATCGTACGAAGGACGTAGACATGACTACCGACAAAACCGATAGAGGGATTCACCAGAAAGAAATGACCAACATCAGCAAGAACAACCTGCAGATCAAGATAATCATCGCGATGATCGCAAGGAAGAAGAGCCTAAACGTGATGCCCATCTAGGCCTGAAAGGCCTTCCAAAACATATAGGTGAACTTGGAATCACGATCAGACACGATACTCACGGGTACCCCATGAAGCCTCACAATCTCATTGACGTACTTCTTCGCCAAAACTGCAGCTCCATCAGTCTTTTTGATGGTGCCGACTTGTTCAACCAATCAATGATGACCCAAATAGCATCATTGGTCTGAGAAACTGGCAATCCAACCACAAAATCCATCGTGATCATATCCCACTTCCACTCTAGAATGGGTAAAGTCCGTAACAACCCGCTCGGAACCTGATGTTCAGCCTTCACTAACTGGCATACATCACAGGCTGCAACCCAATTAGCCACATCTTTCTTCATCCCGACCCAATGATAGTACCTTTTTAGCTCACGGTACATCTTGGTTGCCCCTGGATGAATGGAAAACATACTCGCATGGGCCTCACTCAGAATCTCCCACCTCATGCCCTCATCTTTTGGTACGTAGACCCGCCCATGCACCAGAATAGTCCCATTCGTTGAGACCTGATAATCAGAATCCACATCATCGGAAGCCTTAACCAGACCCTCATCTTTTTCTTGAGCTAACCGAACTCTGCTCAAAAGTTCTGCCTAGTTCGCTGCCTCCAAGCCCAACGGCTCCTGAGATGTAGCACATAATCTCAGCGTGCTAACCTCGCTTACCAAGGACTCAATACCTTGCTTCCTAGCCAAAGCTACCCGCTTGCGACTCAACGCATCTATAACCAAATTTACCTTCCCGGGATGGTAGGCTATCTACAAATCATAATCCGCCACTAACTCCATCCAACGCCTTTGCCTCAAATTCAGCTCTGGCTGCGTAAAGATGTACTTCAGGCTCTTATTCTGTAAACACTTCAACCTTCCCGCGATAAAGATAAGATCTCCAAAGCTTCAAGGAAAAAACCACTGCAGCCATCTCAAGATCATGGGTAGGATAGTTGCTTTCGTGCTTTCTCAATTGACGCGAAACATAAGCAATAACATTCCCTTGCTGCATCAACACACAACCAAGACCCGATCTCAAAGCGTTCGTGTACACCACAATAGGCTCACTCGGCTCCGGTAAAGCCAGGACTGGTGTACTAGTCAACATTGTCTTCAGATTTACGAAAGTCTCCTCACACTCTGAAAACCATACAAACGGAACATCTTTTTCTGTTAGCTTCGTCATAGACTGAGCCATACTCGTTATAACCCGCTAGACCAAGAAAACTCTAGATCTTAGTGGCATTCCTTTGTCTCGGCCATTCCCTGATAACCTTCATCTTCTCTGGGTCAACTGGACCCAAGAATCCAATCTCCCACTGCCAGAAACTACACTTGCTCCACTTAGCGAACAACTTCTGTTCCCTAAGTTTCTCCAGAACATTCCTCAAATGAACTCCGTGCTCCTTAGAACTCTTGGAATACACCAGAATGTCATCTATAAAAATGATCACCTACTCGTCCAGATACTCCTGAAACACTCCGTTCATCAATCTCATGAATACTGTTGATGCATTCGTCAACCCGAATGACATCACCACAAACTCGTAGTGCCCATATTTAGTCCTGAAAGCTGTTTTCCGGATGTCCACCTCATCAATCGGAATTATATGGTATTACGATGTCAAGTCTATCTTGGAGAACCAAGTAGCCCCCTTCAGCTGATCCAACAACTCATCGATCTGCGGTAAAGGATACATATTCTTCACTGTGACTCAGTTGAGTCCCCAGTAATCAAAACACAACCGGAAACTTCCATCCTTCTTCTTTACAAACAACACCGGTGCTCCCCACGGTGAACTGCTCGGACGGATAAAACCCTTATCTAATAACTCCTCCAACTACTTCTTAAGCTCCGCCATATCTGCTGGAGCCATTCGGAACAGAGCTTTAGATTTTAGCGTCGTCCTTGCTTCTAGCTCAATCATAAAAGGGTTTGCCCACGACAGCGATAACCCCCATAACGGCTGAAACACATCATCAAAATCCTGAACCACCCGAATATCTCATACCGCAACCTCTCCAACAGACTATGGAGTTATAATAATCGCCAGGTAAGCTTCACAACCTCGCTCGATCATCTTTTCAGCATGCATAGCTGAGATCACAAGGCTCCATAGTCGGTCTCACTCCCTGATAAACCAACCTCCCCTTTTCTCTTTCAAACAGAACACGTCCCCGGTGACAATCCAGATGTGCTCTAAACTTACCGAGCCAATCCATACCTAAGATAACATCATACATCCACATAACTAATGATCAAATCTGTTGGCATATACTCCCTGGCCACTTGAACGTCCACGCTCTCAGGTCAACCAAAGGTGCTCAGAAACTTCCCTCCAGCGACCTTAACGAACCCCAACTGCTCACCCAGTGCAATCCAGATGCCGCCTTGCTCAGCCAATTCCGGAGTAACAAAGCAATGTGATGCTCCGGAATCAAACAATATGTGGGATTCAAGCCCTTCCACGATTAAGGTCCCTACACAAACTCATAAGCTAGGACCCTAACACAACATAACAGAAAGATAACTATGAAACAAACAAAAATTTACTCGAGTGAGTTTTAGAATTTTACCAGTGATCGGTCTGGAACTCGGCTCACCAGACTCCACCATGGTGTACACTCGAGGCGTCACTGCGGTCGGCCTAGTTGGCGGTGCTGCTAGCACTCCCTGCTATAGCTTGGGACACTTCGTGATACAAACCCTGGATTCCACTATGATGTAACTCACGGACTCGAAGACTCAAAGCTAAGCAGAAGTGAAGAGATGGATGAAGTAACCGGTTTATGATTGATTCCACAATCACGGGGCTAGAGAATGTGATCCAAGGGCTATTCCTCACAAAGATCAGAGACTCTACACGAAGAAACCAAGTGAATTGATTCCACAAAACACTTAGAACTTGCAAGAACAAAATTTACTCAAACACAAGTTTTGAAGCAAAAACACTGAATTTCTTATTGATTAAAAACGTGAATTCAAGTACAGAGATGAAAGAGCGTATATAAGCTCATGAACAAGACCTCCAACGGTCAGAAAATATTCTGAAAGGATACAATAAAAATCATAGCAAAACACAATCTTCTCCATTTATGTCTTCTAGCCGTTATGCATTAAAGGTGATGCTTATCTTGCTTCAGAGGGTTGGTTGCGTGATTCTTCTAGGTCTTTTAGTTTGTATGGACGTCTAGGATGATCTAGATTAGATGAAGGGCCTGGATTAAAAGCATGATCTGATCCCTTGAAAAGTAAGTGGCATGTGTAGCAGAAAAAGGAAAGTTCCACTTTATTTTGTTTTGGGCGTGTTTGATGATGTGATGTCGTTTTTGCAGCTTCAAAGTGACATGTAGTCTTCAAGGTATGAAGATAAAACATCAAGTAGTCGAAATAAACATGGTCTGGGGGTTTACTCAACTTGAACCGGCCAATTACCGAGGAAATAGGTACTCGTGTTCCAGCTCTTAAACCGACTCGGTCATGACTTGATTTTCCTTGATCATAACTTTCCTTATATGCATTTTTTGAGTGTTTCTTCAATCCTGGACTTAATGCACGAGTGGAATTTGATTTAGGCCTCAATACCTCTTACTCCTCGCCATTGTCTAGCAATCTTTGGACATCGTTATAATTAGCTCGGTTTGGACATGTTTAGATTCGATGGAAATCTTCAAAGTACATGATTGTCGAGTGAATATCGAATGTGGCATCTTTTTCACGGATGGATTGTTCGGTGAGTGAAGTGGCCTCTTGATTCCCGTCTACGGAACGGTCAGCACGACGTTTGGTGGAATTTGCGTGAGCATTCATGATTCCACTCGATACATAGTCTTCTTAGGGTTGATTTTCTGGGAGATAATAAACCCTATGCCTTTTCCACGATCATAACACCTTTGGGGCTTGAAATCTCTAAGTTGTGCTATAATGATGCTCGGACTAGACGACTCCTCGTCTAGTTTGGATCAGATGCTTACATCATACCCTCCCTCTTCAAGTGGTATCGTCCTCGAAACTTCACAATCTGCACCAAGAGAAAGCAAGTTAGTACTCATCCGATGTTGAGAGCTTAGAGCCTTACCTTGGTGTAGTTTGGTCTCCGGTTTGCTTGGTGCTTCAAAGGGTACAACTTGAGTCAGAATTGAGTGGTATAATCCTCTAGCAGCACGTAACTCCAGCCGGTGTGGCCGGTGTGGATGCCGGTGTTGCTGGAGTACCAGCGGAGGCTGTGGGTGTTGCAGCAGGTGCTGCTCAGGCGCGAGATTATCGGATTACGAACCTTTTGGCCTTGGCATTGGAGCGGTTACCAGAGAGGGTACCCGTGCAGGCTCCAAAAGTACCACCGGTAGCCGTGGTGCAGCCGAGGGTTGTGGATGCAGGTGGGCCTCCATCATACCTGAAGATGATGGACCAACTGCAGAGGATTGACACAGCCTTTTTCTCGGGTGGTGCCAAGTCTGAGGAGGCAGATGAGTGGAGGATGCGGATGGAGCGGAATTTCCGTTTGGTTAGGTGTCCAGAGGGATACCAAGGTGGATCTTGCAGTTCACTATCTAGAGGGCGACGCACATCTTTGTTGGAGAGGTGTTGCGGCACGGAGGGTTCAGGCTGAGATGTCGTGGGGAAATTTTGTGGCGGAGTTTAACTCCAAGTATTTTAGTCAGGAGGCATTGGATCGGTTGGAGACACGGTTTATGGGGATGGCCCAAGGAAACCGGACAGTTCGTGAGTATGAGGCGGAGTTTCATCATCTCAGGGTGTATGGAGGGCACGCTATGGATAATGAGCGGGCCTAGGTGCGATGGTTCTTGAGAGGCCTTCGGGTCGAGTTGAGAAACTGATGTCTGTTGAGTTTGTTTGCTACAGTTTTGGAGCTGGTGGAGAAGGCTGCACTGATTGAGGAGGGTCTGGGAGACGAGGGTGTGGGAGTCAACCTGACCTTTCAGGCAAAGAAGCCTCATCATCAGTCCGTTTCCAGCAAGAGTGACAAGCCAGAGCAGGGGCAGAAGCGTAAGTGGGAGGGTACTCCAAGGCCCAGCCAGGGCGGCCAGGGATGCTTTGGATGTGGCAGCAAGAATCATAGAGTTTAGAGTTTCCCTCAGAAGGTGGAGTCGCGCGTAGATACTCGGGTGTGCTATCATTGCAAGGAGGCGGGACATATCAAGCCGAAGTGATGTAAGCATCCGATCCAAACTAGACGAGGAGTCGTCTAGTCTGAGCATCATTACCGCACAACTTGGAGATTTCAAGCCCCAAAGGTGTTATTAGGTTGTTTCAATCCCTTTCTCTATTGATTTCAAGTTGTTTCAGTTTCTAGTTCGATTTCATCAAGAAAAACCACAAAAATATTTTCTGTTTTCTTAGTTTCAATTTTTTCTGTTTCATTGTTTCGATTTTATAAAATAAAAAAACAATCATAAAATTATTTCGTCTTCTGTTTTTGCTTCTTAAAACCCTATGAAACCCATAAAAATTGTCGCTCTTATTGTAGAAAATCGTATGCTATTTTTCGTTCATCAAAATTTACACCACAGTTTTCTGCAAAGTTTTCTCTGTTTGTATTTTTTTTTGAAGAGAACTTTGATTGTTTGTTTGATTTCTTTTGCGAGATACTATCATGGGAGATGTACCACCACCTATTATTACATAACTCTCAAAGTTCACATGACATTGTTTGTTACAAGTGTCAAGGCAGGGGTCATATGGCAAGGGACTATCCCAACAAGAGGGTTATGATTATCACGGCTGACGGTTATGACTCACAAGACGAAACTGAGTCCATGCAGCTTGATGAAACTACCATTTATCCCGATGAAGGCAAGGTCTTAGTCATCCAAAGAGCCCTCTCTGTCCAACATACCACCGATGAACCAGAACAGCGAGACAATTTATTCCACTCTCGTTGCACCATAGGGGACAAGGTATGTCATTTAATAGTGGATAGTGGTTCATGCACTAACATTGCTAGTGTTACACTTGTTGAAAAGCTAGGTCTCGAAGTGGCTTAATGACAAGGAAGAGATCAAAGTGTCCAAACAAGTAGAAATACCTTTCTCCATCGGACAATACCAAGATAAAGTTTTGTGTGATGTTTTGCCTATGCAAGCTGGACATATATTACTCGGAAGGTCATGTCAATATAATCGAGATGTTCAACACAATGGCTGTACCAATCAATATTCATTTTGCCTAAACAACAACAAGTTTACTCTAGCTCCACTTGATCAATAGGATGTCCGTGATATGCAAGATAGAGCTAAGGTAAGTTCCAACACTAATGTGAGTTTTTATACTGATAAAACTCTAAGTTTTTCTCAAAATTCGGATATGATTCACTTGTCTTTGCCAAAGGAACAATTTTCAGGTTTTGAAGAAAAGGAGAAACATGGAACTGCACCACATGCGGCACCACTCATCAAGAGTCTCCACCGTAGCACTCTGTGCAACGCTCTCCTCCTCCATTAGGGCTCTCGCGTTCCTCTGAACGCGACCCCGACCTCTACGAATACCACGACCACGAACTCCACCTCGGTTAGCCATCTACACTTACACATAACCAGGTAAGCCACAAAACAATCTAACCCAAAACAAAACAACTTACCGTGGAATCTCATTGAAGGCTCGAAGATGATGATCTATAACTTCATGCTCAAACAAAATGACTAACTCACATAATCAATTTCAAACAACGGTTTAACTTATGCATTACACAGCACCAAAAATCAAATTAAATTCCAATCTAATTTTTCCTAAACCATCATTGAATCGTAAATGCTCTGATACCAAATTGAAACAACCGTACCCTTTTTTCAAATATTAAAATCCCCATAAATAATAATATCACTTAACAATTCATAGAAAAATTCCAAATAAATAAATTAAACTCTACAACAATCAATTCAACCTAATTTAATCAATTATCAAGTGAAACTCCAAAATTAATTCAATAAATTAATTCGCGGTCCAAAAATTAAATCGCAAATAAACCATTAATTCACCAATTTATTCTACTATATTTTTAAACCAAAATCATAAAACTAATAATAAAATAACAAACAAACCGACAAGTATAGATCATCCCCTCTTCCTTGCCTTGATCTCACGGTCACACCTTTTCTTTTCCTGCATCAATAAAAAGAAGATGCATAAGTATTTCGATAAATACTTAGTGAGGCAATCCCCCATCTACAGACAAATATGAAAATACTGAATAAATCAACCATCTTATGAAACACTGGATCTAGACCCACCAAAGATCGTAAACGGCCTATAATCATGAAAACACATCAAATATCAAAATTGTTCAGCTAAGCCTATGGTCCTGCACTCACCTTGATTGCGCACGGAAAATTTCCTGACGAAAAACTGGATTTCTCCGAAACCTCGCGGGATGAATAAACCCTATAATTCTCGAACGCAACCTAGGAAATTAATAAAATAAGAAAGGTCAACTACCCATAAAAATATAATCACTACACGACAAAAAAAACACAACACCCGCGACCACTTCCTCGACGCACGGCATCTCTGCGATTTTCCCCCGGCCCCCGTGAAACCATATCCAACGGAGGGAGTTCATCATCATGGGAGCCTCGGTCACACCATCCATCCTTGGCCACCATCCAGCTCATCTTCCCGTGTTGACAACGATAGCGACATCACATCGCTTCTTCTGCGTCTCCGCCTCACCTTCTTATTCGCGACACCATCTGCTCCTTTGCTCACCAAACCATGATGACAACACGATCGAAGGCAGGGACAAGAGGTTACCGTGATGACGGGAT